>WSYQ01000451.1:0-161456 GCA_011426435.1 Lysiphlebus fabarum
CCCAAAAAAAAAAAAAAAAAAAAAACAACTTGGACTATATCCATTGAGACTTTTTCAAATCCCACTGCGGAACATTTCGAATCCATTATGGATTCATTGCAATCCATTAACTAATTTTTTTATACTTGTTTTTTTTTTTTTTTTTTTTTTATATTATATTGTTTTTAAAGAGTACAGAATTGACTTTGTTATCTGATAAAACAAAATTTGCTATGGAGTATTATTATCTGAGGTATGAGAAAATGTTTTTATGCTTCACTAAGAAACCATGAAAGCACACATATGTATAACAATGTATGTATTTGTAACAATGTAAAAGAGACAAGTTTTTTTGTCAGGGTGAAACAGGGTAAAATTTAGATTTTTGGTACTTTAAAATGTCCCATCAGTAAATATATAGGTATATATATATACTATAAAAAGAAAGTAAGAGAAAAAATAATATAAAAATATAAAAAAAATACTTTTATTTTGAGTGTGGATTTGGATATATAAAACGGAAAGTGCAGTCATCTAGAATAAACGAGAAGTTGAAGTTAAAAACTTTTCAAGTTTAAATCTTTAGTGTGGTGTTTGAGAATGAGTTTGCGTTGATGAAACTTTTTCGTAAAAGTTATATAGCAATGAGAAATGTTTAAAATGTGGGGTTGTCACATCGTTTTCTTTTTCGAATCACCACACCCAAAAAAAAAAACAAAAAAATCATTGTTATTTTTTTTGAAATAAAATTATCTAAAAGTATGAAAAATATATTTAAATAAGAAATATAAAAATGAAATTTGTTTAGTTTTTTGTACCCTTATATATATATATTTAAATGAATGGACCACACATTACGATGTTAAACAAAATATCATTGTCTACTGCAGATGCGACATATTTTTACAAGTTAAATTTTCATGTTAAATATAAAACGTGAGTCAGTGAGGTTATATTATAAAATTGTAAAATAATATAAAATATATAAATGGATGATTTTCTAGAAAGACTCATTTCACATGTCATCACTTTTTTTTTTTTTAATTCATGTTTTTCATTTGTAACCCCCTCAAGTGTCACTATTCTGGCATGTTACCACTTATATATTTTTTTGAACTCTCTCATTATAACCTCAACTGCATTTGAATTTTCATAGACTATAAACAATTTATAGTCTGTGAAAATTTATCTAAATATTTTTCTCAAGAGATGTGTCATCAATGTTGGTTATTTTTTCTTTTACTCAATAAACACTGTGTTGTTTTTTTTTTTTAAATAATTAAAACTGAGTAAATTCAAAGTACGGATGATTAACATATTCACATGTGCTTTTAACATAATTATAACCTATAAAACTGATTGATTTGCAATCTCAAAACAAACATGTCACAAGCAAGATCATCAAGTTTTGTTGATCAAGTTTTCCATCAAATTAATCTTTTCAATTTTTTTATTAATTATTCTACTTAATGATATATATTTATCACATTATTATAAACACCAAACATGTATTAAATTATAAAATAACAATTTATATTTTTAATATTATTACAAGCATCCAATTCAAATCATTTTAAAAAAATCATCCATGTATTTTATTTATATTCAATATTTGTTAAATAAATTAGTTAAAAAAAACTAGTTTAAAAAAGGATAAAAAAAATTTAATCAAACCTAAAAATTTTTGAGGACCGGTCTTATTTTTTGTATCTGATTTGGATTTACAAAAAAAAGATGAGAACAAGAAGGTAAAAAAAAAAAAAAAAAAACGTAAAATACTGAAGAAGAAGCAAAAGAACTTGAGAAAAAAGGTCGATGTATTTTTCTTTCTTCATTTATTATTATTTATAAAAATATATATATATATTTTATTTTTTAAAAAATTTTTTTATTTTATTAAGAACGAGACGAACAGACTTTGCTCTCATCTTGGTTTTCAAGCATGTGGTCTACAAAGAGGTTGCCACGTTGTTAAAATAACCACGATGATGCTCGTGGCAAGAAGGCGTATGTTATTCTCTTTTTTTTTTTTATTTCATTTTTATTCAATATCAGTGTATTTATGCTTACGTCTGGAATGAGAATTCATTTATATGTGTTGCACACGAACAAATATAAATAAAAAATAAAGATAGAGTTTCTGAAGGGCGACGAAGAGTCGTCACATGTGGGTAGCAGAAACTGCGTGAAGCAGTGAGTGGAATCTTTACATTGTCGTTTATGAAAATAAAAAAAAAAAAAAAAAATGAATAAAAAAAAACCTAGTTTAAATAAAAATAATAATAATAATAATACAAGTATATGTATAAATTAAAAAATAAAAGACAAGATGAGTGGTAACCAACCAAACTAATGACGGTAAATTTCATGACAACAAGTAAGAATCGATCATCTTGTTGTTGCCCAACTGTGAAAATTTATTTTATATACATAATTTACATCTTCACTGTACGTCTGTTTGTGACAGGTGTTGAGATCTTGTGTAACAAATTATACCAATTCGATATAAATACATAAAATTATTTTTTTTTTTTCATTAATTTCATTAAACAATTTATAAATTTATAAATTTATACTTTTAAATGTTTGAGGACCACTGCAAACAGATAGACTTTAAATTAAATAAAAAAAAAAATTAGTAGTTAGATATTATTTTTATATATTTTTTTTTTCCAAAACCACAAAGTAGATGGCAGTAAAATGACTAAGTTAACATAAACATTAACATTTGACGGGCGTCACTTCCTACATGCGTACTTTTAAATTTATAAAAATAAATATTTTTTTTTTGTGCAAAATAAATTTTATGATTATTTTTTTAAATTAATCTACAAATAAATGTTTTAAATTAAATTTTTTCTCTACATGCGGTATTTATATAAATTTAATTGTAAAAAATATGATTTTTTTTTTATTAATTAATTTGATTGAAGTTTAATTTTAATATAAAAATACTTTGACAAACTTTCCACGAGAATTTAAATCAATATTATTATAATGAAAATTATATTTAAAATCGTTGAAATTGTTTGAGTTTTTTGTTTTTTTTTTTTTAAATTAAATTTTATTAAAAATTTTTGTGCATTTGTGATTGCAATTTGCTGTGACATTCGCGTACATTGCGAATTTATCATGAACCTCAAAATTTTAGAGAGATAAAATATTCAAATTAATTACATGTAATGATATTTATACATAAAAATACGCAATTTTATTAATTAAAATTTGATATAATTGTATATAATTTTGTTATTTTAAATTCTTATCCAACTTTGAAATTTAGATTTACAATTACTGTCAAAGTTCAATCTTAAAAAGATCTTTTTTTTCATCCTAAAGCTCGGAAATTACCTCGTAAAAACAAAGAAAAAAAAATTGAAAGAGAAAATAAGTTTAATTTATTTTCAAATTGAACCGATATCGAGTGGCACCACTATCATCGATTACGGTAAAACTTATTACGTATCCGACTTACAATGGTCTTTAGATATCGATTTTTTTATTTTTTTTTTTCGATAAAATATATATATAAAGGAAAAAAATAAGAAAGATAATTTACCTTATTTTTTTTTTTTGTTTTTTAGAAAATGTACTAAAATAATGGTGAGAAAATAAAATTTTTTAAGGGAATAATTCAAGTATGAGAGAAAAATTTTAGTAAAGTACTAAATCATGAAATGTATATCTAAATTTAGTAATAATCAAAGTCATTCATGTGTATGATTAAAAACGTTGGTAATTGTATGAAAAGATTTTGATCGTTAAATCTATATATATACATAAGATGACAATTCTTGATAGAAAATATATATATACTCAGTTTTTGGTATATCTATTGCAATAAAATTTTTATTTATTCAAGTTGAAAGTCTGTAACAATTTAATTTCAAACAAACCTTAAGAATGAACAGCTCTTATCTATAACAAAATATATATATTGAAATAAAAAAAAGTAATTTCATTATCTATTTTTAAAAATTAATTACAACCAAAAGTTTGTCTCATTATTGATTAAACTGAGTTTTAAAAAATATAATTTCAACAATGAAACATAGAATCAATATGAATTATATAACAATATACTGTTATTATTTTTAAATCAAATATAAAAATATATATATATCAATCATAAAATAACTTTCTTTTCTTTGTCTCCGTAATTATTGTTATATACGGATTTAACAATTCAATTTTTTAAATGTATATAAAACTAAATATAAATTAAAAATAGAAAAAAATAAGTAAATTTAAAATTTTATAATTAAAATAACATTATATAAAAACTCAATTGATGCGGAAGATAAAAGATTTATAATAATAATAATGATAATGATGATGATGATGATGATTGGATTGGTGGGAGGTCAATGATGGTAATTGCTTTGGTCTTGATGAGACTTGGTTATGTAATATATTTTAAATATTGTATAATAATTATTTATGTATATGAATATTTTATTTATAATTTTATATATTAATCAAGTCAACTTGTGAGATGAAAATAAAAACAAATATATATACATATATAAAAATGATGATGGGAGCAAAAAAAAAAAAAAAATAGGTCGTGAAGGGAGGAGGGGTCAATGGATCCGTAAAATTCTTTGACTCTTCAGTTTGATGGTAAAAACATGCCGATCCGTCACATCCAGATACCATTCTATGCCCGGGGTTTATATACACATGGGGTGAAAATACAATAAATAAGGGAGTTGTACCCTGCACGCATCACTGGGTTCTTTAAAACGACCTGCTTTTTTTTTTTTTTTTTTTTTTTTTTTTTTATTTTTACTATATACTGACACCGATGAATGTAGCTTGAGTTTAGTTGTGCCGGTTTAAAAATGCATCTACAAAATGTATGTACAAAAAAAAAAATAAAAAATTGGGTTGGTCGAAAACAGACAAAACTTTCTCACTCTTTCATTCAGTCTCTGTCTTTTTAACTTTCCCTGTGCATATACAAACATATATTGAAAAAAAAAAAAAAAAAAAATATTTAAAGTTAGGGTACAAAATAAAATGCTGCATTGAAGCACACAGACCGTTGCATTGTGTCACTTATTTTCATTCAACTTTGATTTTGCGGTCGGCTTGCGTAGCAAAAGAAATAAAAAAATTTGAAAAAAAAATTCTGTAAACGTTTGAATCCCCCTCAGTATTTTTATAACACAGGGTAAACGAATTTCAACAACATTTTTGTAACAACAATTACATAAAATTATTACATATGTATATTAAATTTTTTTAAATGTAATCAATGATCAATTTTTTATGATATGTATCAAATACAGCTAATCGAAGTGGACATAGTTATTGAAATAACTGTTGCTTGAATGAGGCATTCAATTTTTCAATGACACTTGAATTGTTATAAAAAAAATATTGAGGCAGATGAGTATACACATAAATAAATGTAGATAAAATAAACAATATAATTTTTTTAACCTTTATAATTTAAGTAAACACATTACTTATTGCTCTTGGAAAAATAATAATAATAATAAAAAGAAAAACTAAATATTCATATCACTTGTTGGTACATTAATTTTTAATTGAAAGTATTTAACTTTTCTCATGTAACTTAAGGTTATGTTCAATGATTTTCATATACAAGTTTATATATATTATTAAAGAATATATAACGTCAAACAGATAAAATTATTAAAAATGTTTTAAAAAAACTGGTCAACTTAAAAGTCATATATAAAACAATGAATTGTTTTAATTATAAACAAAAACAAAAACATAAAAGTAAAATATTTTTTAACAATCTTGATTTAAAGTTGTACCCTTTTGGCCTGGCTCTTATTATTCTCATTCAGTATAATATCTTAAACTTCTCACTTTGTCTTATTGATTGTACTCACGACCTTTCACTTAAAACTTCTTCAAACAACACTCGACAGAGCGATAAGAATAAAATGCCATGGATGAACAATGAAGGTGTCGTTGCAGGAAATTATACAGCAGTTAGAAGTGCGTCTCTTCACTCACTGAACAATTGTCTTTTAGCATGAATATTGTCTATTTATATTTATATATATATATATAACTTGGGGTCTCTTGCTTGCTTCTCATCATCATCATACTAAATGAAAATAGTGAGTGAAAACAACCGTCTTGTCAGACACCACAAGACACAATGAGAGATCTAATCGTGAGTAAAGTACTTAATATCTTAAGATTCATAATATAACGCTTATTTGAGCTTTGATATTTACATTTCATGGTATTTTATGATGAACAAGCATAACACCATCAATGACAGCTATATATTCAAATTCAAGTATTGTAGTATTACATTTTTAATTTATATTTTAAAATTAAATTAAATTCAAAAACTGAAAAACAAATGACAATAATATATATACAGCTCCGGGACTTTAGCTATACCTCTTAACGTTCAATGTGGCTAAAACACCGGAGTCATTTGTTTTTGTTGTATATCCAATATACCAGTTGAATACTCATGAGTGTATTTGCTTTGAACATTTAATATTTATACAACAACACAAATTACAATTGACGTGTTGTTTAACTGATAAATCAAAAATTAAATTTTAAACACAATCAGATAAATATGTAAATATATAAGTAATGAATAATAATAGCCAAGTAAATTTTATACTTGTCCTGTATATATATAAATATAATCAAGAAAAGTTACCCTCTTTCAAGATGATATACCTCATTTTCATTGTGTGTCAAATATTGGAGGTTAAATTATCATGAATCTATTTTTTCTTCACTTCAATAATACCTATTATATCTTTTTCTTTTTTTTTTTTTTTTTTTTGTATCACTAAAAAGTAAGATATGAAAATGAGACTTAAATATTTTATGAGAATAAAGTAAAATGTTATTTCATGTCGTTATAAAGTATAAAATTTGACAATCATCACCCTGTAAGATTATTATCATTTTAAAAATGCAATTTTAACTTTATTAATGGTAAAACGAATTTTTTATTTTTTAAAATGACTTTGTCAAGTTATGTTTTTTAGGTTATAGTCATTCGCAATATTCTTTTTTAGTTTAATTTTGTTTTTTTTTTTCTGGCAAGACCCATTAGTTTTTATCAACATTGTCCCAAAGGATTTTCATGGCAATGTTGTGGGGAGTGCCTTGTGTCACACTCTACATTTATCGTATACTTGCGTGAATATGAAAAATAAAAAAAAGTATGAAATTCGCGGCTTTATTTTCGCGCTTCCTACCACGTGTTGCCCCTTGAGACATATTCGCACATACATATAGGGGGATGAATTTTTTTTTTGCTCATTTTCAGAAGAATATTCTCTCAGGGTTGTATTTTTATTTTCATATTCATGCATATGGCTTACATCAAGATGTCATTTTTTCTTTTTTCCACCAAATATATATTTTATTGGTTTTATTATTTTTATGCGCGCCCAAGAAAATATTTAACATCATCATCATATATATATATACACTCTAAAAAATTTATTAGTTATTCATGATGTTACTGACACTTTTTACAAGTAACTTTTTTCTTAGCTATATACACATAATATGTTTGATATTCATGAGTTTATTGAATTATTGGCTGAGTGACTTTTAGTCACTATATACACAAATAAAATTAAATTTTCAAATATACAATTACTTATCGACAATCAATTTTCAGATAACAATTAATTATCAAATTTAAATTGAATTATATTGAAAGAGTTGAATTTAAATGACAGATGATATATACAATTGATAAAATCACAATATTTTTTTAATGTTTATTTTTTCCATTATAAAAAAAAAAAAAATAAATAAAAAAAAAAAGTATAAAAAATGAGAGAAGCACATTGAAGATTAGGGGTTCTATTAAGAAACCCCAAGGGCAGTGGTAACTCGCTATCTAAAAAACTGTCACAGATGATGAATAGTTATCACGAAACAAAGAAAATAAAAAAAAACCTTTACCTTCTTTTCTCATTGCAATAATTTTTAACCTGTATATCAAGTCAAGAAAAAATAAAAATAGTCTTTTTGATGAAACATTGTTTCCATCCCTCACTATATGAAATTAAAAAAAATAAAATTATTTTTCCTTCGTTGGCACATCTTATATATATATATTCGCCCCTTCAATGAGACACTCACAAGCATCAAGGGGGCATAAGATGATATCATCTTAATTAAAACTTGCCAATTCATTTTATCTAGTATTTTTTCAAGTCTGTAAAATGCAGCGTGTTGCTTTTGTTTCTCTTTTAAAAAGGTACCGCGAAATTTGATAAGAATAAAATGAATAAAAAAAAAAAGATTCATTGCGAATTAAAAAAAATAAAACAGTTAGCGACACACAATAGTATATACTCTTATATTCAAGATAAATTCTGTGTTCGTTATTCAATGTTAAAAATAAAAAAAAAAAAAAATTAAGAAAGAAATGTCTGAACATCATTACGACGTTTTAAACGATTTCATTTATTCATTTAATTTAAAAAAAAAAAAATCTTTTGTTTCCAAAAGAATGCAATAGATCACGATAAACAAAATGAAATTCTCCCCTCATCCATTGCGAATTTAAAAAAAAATATTTTCATTTAACTGCAAATGCGGGTTGTATTATATTTGCAACTAAAATATTTTTAATATAGAATTAAAATTAATGTGGTTGAAAACTCGCACGCGACAATTTGCAATACATATATGATATATCAGCCTAAGAATCATATTAATCAATAATATCGATTGCAATCGGTATCTCATAAATATTACCAAGACAATTGCCACATCAAAAATGAATATAAGAATTTTTAACGAGCATATGATTAAAAAGCATCTCATTAATATACCGTCTGTCTTGGCTAAATGTTTTTTTTTTATTTTTTATTTTTAATTTTTTTGTTTGATGAATAAAAATCTCATCACAATATTTAATATTACATTGATGCAGTTTTAAACCAGTTATTTAACAACAGTAAGAAAAATAATGCTTAACGCATTATAATTTTAAAAAAAATATAATATCAACATTTAATTTACAAGTTTTAGTACAGCTCACGTATTTCATATATATTTTATTTTTTTTTAATTTTATTATTTCCCAACTCTGTGTATTTTTTATTATACGTACTTTGTTAAAAAACAAAAAAATATAATAAAAGTTTTTAGTAAAATTTTAATTTAAAACTTTTAACATTGTAGGTATGTATATATATATATTTATTTTCCTCATTCATTTATTTGATCGATTTATCATGTACCTACGCGTTAAAGATACCGAGGGAAGCTTTAATTACTAATTTTCTTTCTTCCTAAAAAAAAAAAAAAAATAATAGCGTTATGTAAGATCTTGCAGGGAAAAAGTGAGTTTAATTTACTTCCTAATTTGTATAAAATATTGCATGGCTAATGAAGCAATTTGATCCTGTCTTTTATGGTTAACGTATGGAGTCTGTAAGTGTCTGGATAATGGAGAAGCTTAGAAATGAGTTATCACGTGTCAAGTTAACAAAAATATTTGAAAAATTGTATAAAAATATTTAAATCAATTTCATTTACTTTTTAAATTAGTTTTTTATAATAATGGTCTATTATTATTTGCAAGTTGTATCATCTATAAATTTATAAATATCGATTATAACTGACTTTATAAATATAATTAGAAAATTTACATTTAAATATTATAAAATCATAGTTACTGATAGTTTTAATTATATATATAACCAGAAACCAGTAAAGTTTTTAAATTAAATATATTATATGTATATAAAAGTCACTCAGTTAACTGTCTTTAATTCATTCTAACAACAATTATATATATGTTTATAAATTTCAAACTGATTTATTTATTATTATTTTTCATTTATCGATAAATATATACTCTAAAAGTTTATATTTTTACCACAACTATACAGCTTATGTATTATACATTACTTAATACCATCTTTTGCATTAACTGTCTATCAAAAAAGTTTGAACAATTCACATAAACTTTTGTTCAACAATATACTTTATTAATATTATATTTAAAATAATAATAAAATATCAATAAAAAATAAGTTGATGGTCACAATCTAGAATATTCAGAATAATGTCAAGATGTAGTTAAACTAATACCTGTATAATTTTCAATCGTCTGAGGATTTGATGATCTCGTCATGGGCACGTCTTTTGTAATTTTTTCCCTTCTGCATTGAAAAAGATAAGAACAAAATGACGAGGTGCCAACGACCGCTAAAAATGTGATGTCTTTTAGATAATATTGGCAAAAAAAAACCATTTATATATATACAGGTAGTAACATAAGATTTCAATGGTTTTTTAACTGGGGGATGAAAAAGCTCAAATATAAACGATAAGAAATAGTCAAGTAAAAATAAAGGAAAAAATGATTGTAAGGTTGTTTGAAAAAATAAAAAAAAAATTAATACTATAACCCCTAGGCAAAAAATAGTATTGCTTGCAAAAAAAAATCAAAAAATAACCATAGAAAAAAGTATCATGTGAAGTTGCCAACAAGTTAAAAAGTATTGCATGATGGACGGGGGGAGGGGAGGGGAGGGGGAAGAAATCGACTTCAATGTGATTTTAACTTTTTCCTATACAAAACTTTAAATAACAAAAAATAATCACCTCAATAATGTTACATACTACATCATAAGCATCAGCTGTCAATCAATCAATTATCACATCCATCTGAACATAGCCACTTGAAAAAAAAACAAAAATCAAATTATGACATTTTTTGAAAATTTAAAGACACAAAGGTTTAGTCAAATACAAAATCGTTATTACATTTGCAAAGTGCGCAGGTACCAGCATCTTTTCACCATCATCCATGTCGTCTTTCTAGTTGTATAAAAATTATATAATTTATATCTAAAAAAAAGAAATAACTCAATGAAAAAATGACTTGATTAATTACATTCTTCACTATATATGTATATATATGTATAAATATATAAAGATTTTGAACTTGGCAATTTCAATTTGATTGAAATAAATAATATATATATACACACAATTGTATCAACAAAATGTCGTCAAGCCAATATCATATTTCTCTGGGTTGATCTAATGCATCTCGGAAATTAAAAATATCATACTACCCCATTTATGTATGTATATATACATCTACAACCCTCTGAATATATTATAACTGACGAATACCGTTTCTATTTTTTTTTATTTTTTTTTTTTGCACTGCCCCCTTTTATCAGACAGATACTTTTTGGTTAGGGTTACGATTGGTGCGTTTGACTTCGACAGACATCCATTAATTTCATTAGTTTATATATATAAATATACAGCTAACACTCGATTTAATACACATAAAGCAACGTGGGTGACATTTCAAGTTATACCACACCAATGAAAGACGATTGAATCATAAATATATGCATGTGTTATGTATATATTATACTGAGATTTAAATTAAAAATAAAAAAGAAAAACAAGGTTATGTGCGATACCTTAATGGTAACCATAATGACTGTCGCACTTTAATAAAAAATTAAAACAAAAATAAAAAAACAAAAGATATTATTCACACGCTGATGCGATAATTGCATCGATAATTCTGTCGAATGATTACAGAAATTTAAATAAGATGAAAAAAAGTATTTTTTTTTTTTTTTTTTTTTTTACTTCTCTACTTAAAAGCCATTAAGAGAGTTTTCAACGACAACAGCACAAAATTCTAATTATATAACGCTAATTATATTATCTCTAGTTATGCTAAATTATTATCAACTGAATATTTAATTTGAGTAGGGTTACTAGGCTTTTATTTATATAATTATATATATATATTGAAAGAATCTTATTGACTATGCATTAATGCTGAGTATGTCATAAGAAAGATTGATTAAAATTAAAATTTGTATGATCTACATTTATGACTACCTTAATATATATCTTGTGACCTTAATTCACAAGATAATTACTAAACTAGATTATATTTAATCCATGCGACAATTAAATTTTAATACATGAAATATTTTTAAATCAATTTTCAAATAATCTTTCATTTTTGTTTTTTTTTTTTTTTTTTCTTGTAAATTTATTTATCATTTTTAATATATTTGACAATCAATTGATTGAAGCTGAATTGAGAGATAAAATAAAATAAGAAATATTGAATAATAATGATAATAAAGAAAAGAAATAATATAAAAAAAAAAAAAAAATTTGGGGATGAAGATTGAAGATCAGCGTTGATTCGACATGGACGCACTGGTTGAGTACCATACATCAGGATACTCTGGTTAATCTGACTCCCCTAACAATGTGCACGCGTCGGAATCTTCTTACATCCCCTGTTTTTTTTTTTTTTTATTTTTATATTTTTTATTTTTGTTTGAATCACCCACACAATGCTTCTATTGGACCACTTATTTTGGATTTGTTATCGCAATACATATATGTACGTAATCTTTTGCTAATAACCAGGATTTATTGTTTCCCTATATTTCTTCTCAACTTACCACATAAAAACAGTTCATTTGAATTATTTGTTTTTTTTTTTTTTGTATTGATTTTCTTTATTTTTATTTTTTTTTTTTTTTGTGGTTAAAAATAAAAAAACTGTATGAAGATATTATACAAAAAAATTGTAACAATAGATTTCTCTGTATATTATCATCTTTGAGATTACAAAAATTATATTTTTTTATTTATTTTTATATTTTTTGTATATAAATATAAAACTGCTAACAAGATTAGATAATTAAATATGTTGTTTACAATTGAGTCAGGTGAAAACCTAAAAAAATAAAACAGAAAAAATATATATTATAAAATAAAGAAGGAGAGATGTAAAATATAGTTCTCATCATTGTGTAGAAAAAAAAAAAATATATCTTTCATTGATAATTATTGTTGGTAAAACATTTATATTTTTTCTCACAAATATTTTGCTTACCTGTTAAACACCTTGGATGAATTTAACATGCTGTTAAATGTCAAGTGTTTACATGAGATAACGTTGAAGAGGGATCAGTCCCAAATATTTGACTTTGTAAATTGCCTTAATATTTATCCTGTATATTTCCTTAAGGCCCTCTTTTTTCAACAGGACACACTGTGTTTACGTGAATTCATATTAATATCATAAAAAAAATATATTATAATATTTTCCAACATAAAAATAATATAAAATTAAATATAAATAAATTATTTCAATATACAAATTGGTTGATTTTTAAGTGTATATATAGTCACGAGTAAATAAACTATAGAAAATAATAAAGTTAGTTGAAGATTTTGTTGGCCTTAACCCAACATCATCTTCAGATGAGTGGGCTTCATATAATGTACTTTGTATGTGCCACTGAACATTCTCTTTAGTTTTTACAATATTTAATGTACATAAACACACAATATTCAAATAAATATATATGAACTTGTGTTATTATTATATAAGTATATGCACACATACAAAATGAAGGTGTTTAAAGAAGGTGTTTTACCTTTGATAAAATTGAAACAGCCAATTTAATTATTCTTGATTTTTAATTTAATTATAGAATAATAATAATTTTCAAGTTATTGATGGCTCAATACTGAGAAAAAATAAATTTAAAGTAATTTTTGTTAATTAAAATAATAAATTTGATAAAAACTGGAAAGGTCAGCAGCATCATTGATCTTGTTGGCAATAATATGAGGGTTTGTCAGTACCAACCTACCTTTTAACATTTATGTTATATAAATATATATATATATATCTGTAAGCATAAACGTTACCCATCACGCACATTAAACATTAGAAACGACACCTTTGGGTAACATCATCTAACAAACATTTTTTTTTTTTTTTTTCATATATATTTGATTGTCTTATATCACGTTAGGTGTTGTTTGTTTTATAGATCTATATGATTTATTATTATTTCAAATGAATTTATTAATTTATAAATATATATATTTTATTGATGTATTTCTTTCAAAGTGTGCGTGTGTTATATTAAAAATATCAAAATATAAAATAAATAAATACCTACATCAATATCAAAGGTAGCTAAGATCGACAACGCCCCAATTATTTAAGCTAAATTTTTTTGGCCTGTTATGTTATCAACAAAAAGTTTATTATGAAAGTGTCCACACCTGTGGTGACACTACAAACATCAATCTTTTATTATTTTATATTTATTTATCTATAATATATAAATAACATGTTTAATATCACACAAATTATTATTTCTAAAAATTGAGCTTTTTTTTTTTTTGACCCTTTAAATGATTAGTGTGAGGATACCTCTGAAAGTTTATATATTTATTTATTTTTTTTTTGTATATATTATTATTTTGTCTTAGACAGGATTATACTAAAGTACCTCAGAGTTATTTTACCAAAGAGAAAAGTGATGTCACTGCAAGTATGTGTCTATCAATGTCAGACTCTCTGTGTACCAATGAAACTCTGAATTTTTATATGTCGATGATGCATTTTCACTGTATATATTCATCTTGTTGTTTGTCAATAATTGACAAGACTAAAATTGACATTATTTTTTAACTCAGATTTACAAAATAATAAATAAATAAATTTTATAAGTGCGCAGTGTGTAAAATAAAATTCAACTTGAAATGAATTATTTGAATATTTAATTTAAAAATACACAATTAAATTTAATAAAATGACATTTTAAGTATTTAATTTGACAGATTAATTATTATTGGTAAATATAATATATAAAATTAGTGCGTAAATGTGTGGCTTTTCAAGTTTATAGATATAAATTACATTTGATTAGTTGTAAAATTGCAGGAGGTCATAATATTCAAGTGGATTTAACATGATAATCTATTTTATAGTGCGAATGAAATGAATATATTTATATATATCACACAATTGATAGTTTGACACAGTTGGGGGGTGAGCCTTATTTAAATTCTAATCTCATCAGTATATTGATACAAAAGTCACAGTTTTATTTCAAAAGATTTATATGAATATTCCAACATCAATCGATTTCATATAAAAAAACTAAATAAAAATAATAAAAATAATAATCTCCCTCATCTTGTATCCATTTACTCTTTCTCACTTTAATCAGATTTAAATGCAATGTTGTGGAAAATTTTATTTAAAAAAGAGGGTAAAATGAGGATTGAAAAAGATGGAAATACATATTAATCCTGCTGTGACTTTGTCTCGACAGACCTCCTGTTGAGTTAACTCCTGGTTTTCATATATTTGCATAATAAATATATGTGATTCAGCTGGTTTTTATCAACAAACCTATTTGAATAACAAAAAAAAAAGAAAACAAATCAAATTTTATATAAATTTTAATTAATTAAAATTAATTGTTATTTTTTTTTAATTTACATTTAATGGTGACATGACAAGATCAGTTGAATTTTACTTTGAAAAATTCATTTTATTTATTGGTTGAAATTTAACATTTACAACATGTGAATTTACTAGCAATTCAGCAGTCAAATCATCATTAATTTGTTTGTGTTGATTAATGTCTAAAATTCAAGTATAAATTTCAAAAATTTCTTTGAATCATGTACAGAGTAAAGTTGATCAAGATTGATCATCATTATTGGATGCATCATTATCAGATGTATAAATACTGTCATCAAATTTTAATAAAAAAACAAAATACATAACCTATAATGAAAATGTTGGACACGACATTGTTGATAAATACACATGTAATATGTATATATATAATGAAAAAAGAAATATGATTTTAAATCAGTTTGATCAGACTATAAAGTATCAATACTTTTATGGTGTTTTGTCATATATAGTATGAAGAAAGAGAGTTGTTTAAATGTATCAAACAGTGTGCGACAGGTGGTGTTAACAAAAAATATATTATTGATGTCTACAGGATAAAATTTTCTTGTTTTATCAATACCTATTTGTTTGTAACTTAATGATACAAGTTTTTCACTTTGTTTATTTTTTATTTTATCAAAAATACGTGTGGTTTTACTATTTTATTTTTCTAAATTTTAATTTTTTAACAAAAGCATTTTTTTCATATAAAACATTTTCTATTGATGATGTTAAACTATCTGCTTGTATATTTATTTATATTAATATATACATTAGAATTATAAAAAAATTTCATATTAGACCCACCAGATGTCATTCGTTATATGTAAATTTTTTAGTGTTTACGAGCAGACACTTACGATAACTAGTCTCTTTGTGACTTGTCTCAGACTTGCAATCCAATTTAACGATGCACCCAAGATACAATCTACGGTTGAAATGAAGTTTTTATTTTTATTATTATTTATTTTTTTTAAACTCGTAATGTTTTTTTATTTTATATTTTATTTTTTTTTCTACACTCCTCGTTGCTGAAGACTAATTGGGCTCTTGAATCGAAAAATGTTTTTTGTTTTACTTTTTTCTTTTTTTTTTTCTTCGTCTTCTTCATCGTTTTTTTCATCATCATCATCTTGATTTTTTTTTTTTTTTTTACATTCTCTTTTTTTATCTTGTTTTTATGACATTTTCACTATGACTTTTGTAATTTTACTGCATAATTTTCATGTAATTTTTTATAGTAAATCATTGGAATTTCATTTAAAATTAAAAACTTAATTTGACACATGTCTTGATGTATATATAGAACTAAAAATAAAAAAAACTATTGATTAAATAATATTTAAAATTATATATTTTTATACTGCAATAATTATAAAATGATAATTTTCAAAGATAATTTTGTATAATATTGAATGTATAAATATACTGAATAATATTTTCAGTATAGAGACTGACTGCAGAGTATATGTATAAATAATTTATCAATTTACATCTTCACATTATTTTAAATTTATACAACTGATATATATTTATTCTTGAAGTGTCGAAAACGAAAACTACTACCACACATATATATTATTAATATATTTCAATCGAGTTCAGTGGCCGTATGATTATATTTTATTTTAATATTAAATTAAATATGAATGGCAAGGTTAGCAACCTCTCAATATTTATCGATAGATTTTATTAAAAATTATAAATAAAAATTTATATTAATTAATAAATATAATTATAATATAGGTAAAATTGTATTTTTTTTTATTTTTATTATTTTTTTTAATGGACTATGAGTATAATTGCATTAGATACCACTGAGCTTATTAATAACTTGAGAGATTTCGTGCTTGGTGCACATATGGCAAAGAAAAAAAAAAAAAGAAGAAAAAGAAGATGATGATGATGATGATGAAGAAAAATAAAAATAATAAAATAATGTTGATAAGTGAACGAGTCTTGGAATCCATAAGAGGTGAGGCAGACTGTGAAAGACGAAAGATTGTGGACATGGCATTTCACTTAATATTTTCTATTTAATTTTATAAAAATTTTTATCTTTTATATATATATTTTTAATTTGTTGAAAAAAAAAATTAATTTAAATATAAAAATAATATTTGGAATTTGATTAATTCCATCAGCTTTATGCAGCTACTTTCTTGATGCATCAGATGCATATTACTACAAAGATAATAGTTGCAGCTAAAGTGGTAAAATACATTTGCTTAACATGACATCGTTTTGACTATATATATCTACTGCATACTGTTTGCTTATATACATATATATATATATCCAACTAACTGAACACGAAATAACATAAACTAGTTGGATATATTTATATATATAATGCAAGTTACCGTCATCAGGTGCAGTATGTATATTACAATGGAATGTCGATAAAAAGCTTTATAACTTGATATTTTTTCTTTCAATAATTTTAAAACAATAATATTATATATAAATATTATTTTATCTAGGTTAATTTTTTTATCGTTTCCTTTTGGAGGTGAATGCTTCAAATAAAAAAAAAAATATATATATATTGCTGATTATGAGGTTGCATATTTTAAATTCTGCAGACGGTTGCACCGGAGTGTCTCGTACGCTTCGAGGGTTTAATAAAAATAAAATAAAAAAAAAAAAAAAAAAACGAACCTGAACAAATGACCCTGGCTGAGTGGAAAAGAATTGAGTGAGAGTCTCTCTTGGATCAAAAATTTTTACAACTTTTTTTTTTTTTTTTTTTTGCAGTATTATAACCAACAGACTGAAAAATAAAAAAAAAAATAAAAAATGTTCATTTGAAAATTCAAGAGACATATAGAAAAAGATATATATTTATGTAAAATGAATGAGGCTAACGTAAAACATGAGTCAACAAAAAATTTTTATCATACTGAAAAAAATAATATTTTTCGCATCGTAAAATAAATTATGATCATGAATATTACATTTGATTTTGATATTTACTGTAGTATATATCATTATGCCATTAATTAACTTAAAAATTTAATGCAAAATGTTTTTGCCACAAAATCATAGCATTGGTTTGTATAACAGAGAAGATTTTAAAGTAACATTCTTAAGTCACTTGGCAAACGGTCTACTTCTCCCCTATATAAATGAAATACGCATATATATACCTATTGAAATCGACCTTCTCCCCACACTTGGAATATTTCATTTAATATAAAGTAAAACGCGTTTGGAATACTGAACATGCCAACAGTGACAACGACCAATAGAAATAAGATAAAAAAAAAAATTCATTACAAGATTGAAGGGGGTTTTAAATGTGCTTAATATGGTCCAAAAAAAATAAAAAAAATAAAAAAAAATAAAATAAATATATAAGTTGACTCATCATCTGGTCAATATAATATTTGAAACAGTTGATAAAGTTGATAAATTTTCCACAATTAAATATATATAAAAAAAATATTATTTATAAAAAAAAAAAATTTTTTTTTGAAATTACTATTGAAAAAGCAAATCCGGTCGTTACACATATATATATTTGTATATATTTCTTTGAGAATTACCTGCACGCAGAGATACCATGCCATCGACGTTCACACCTGCTCGACAAGTAACAGTGGTAATGTTCCAACATACATGTACATCCTGTCATACATTTAATGAAAAAATCAAATCAATTTATGCCATTATTAAAAAGTTAATTTTTTTTTTTTTAATTAAAAAATTATCTTTATATATAATTAAACAAAAAAAAAAAATTATAAATTTAAATTAACTATAAAATTTATATTAATTAATTAATTAATTAATTATTGTTTAATTTAAAAATATTTTAATTAAATTTTATAATAATAATAAATAGTTGTTGATTTTTAAATTCTAATATTTTTTAGTGTTTAAATATATATCAATGGTGTTTGTGTCACGCACGAGACACGATGAGAACGCGTGTGTTGTCGTGACAGAAAAAATAAAAAAAATAAAAAAAATAAAAAAATGACTGACTCAGGTTGTATAAGCAAAAACCCTATTGAGTTAATCAACTAATTTATAATTAAAATTCTTCAATGGCCAAGGCAAGTTTCAAAGTCATGAGGATGTCTCAACGACCCCCCTCAGCTCAGTTGTATATATATATAAAAAAATTAATGTTTTTTTTATTTATTTTTAAATTTAAAAGAATTTATGTCTGGCTGCATCAATTCCAAGTAATCTCTTGTTAATTCATAGAAAACCAATCAACAAGTAAACGCATCAAAACATCTTATTTATTATATTTTAAACTTTAAATTTTCACACCTAACCTTAAAAAAAAAAAAAAAAAAAAATTATCAAATTAATTATTATTATTTTTGATAAAAAATATGTATTATTTTATTTTTTATTTGTATTTAAAAATATTTATTTTTAACAAGGAAGTCTTAATGACAACGTTGCGTGGATATTTTATTTTATTTTATTTTATTTTTTTTACATTTGAATTGCGTGACATACAAGACACGACAAGAGGCGCCACATTGAATTTATTATTATTATTATTATAAAATAATTTTTTTAAATTTTAATATTTTATTTTTTTTACATTAAGTTGAGTTAATTTGAAAAAGATTTAAATTAATGTTGACAACAGCCTCATAAACTGCATTAAGATTTTTTTTAAAAATGAAAAAAATAAAACTAAAAAAAAAATTTTTACATTGATGAATTTTTTAAATAAATGTTAATCGGTACGTTAATAATTGAAGGTAATTACAATACATGTAACGAGATTAAAAAAAAATAATAATGATAAAAAAATAAATTAAATATAGTAAAATTGTGCGGAAGTTAAATGAAGCGATATAATACTGTCAACCAAGCACATTGCGTTAGGATCAAATTAATTATTTGTATTATTATCATTTGCTTGACTACTTTTCAATGATGATAAAACAAAAAAAATATATATATTAAAATAATAATGTGTATTTTAATTAACACTAATTAATAATTTTTTAACTTTTTATTTGTTACAGATGCAATGGGTGAGTTTGAATTCAATTATAAAATAAATTTATGCAAAAAGGGTAAGCTTGTGTGATTTAATATAATACTAAAAAATTCAGTTAACTCAAAAATAAAGTTAATGAAAAAAATTAAAAAAAGCAGGTGCATAGATTTAATAATAATAAAAAAAAAAATATATAAATAATAATTCGTCAATTTTTGCGGATGCGGTTATGCCGTGTTTAAACGTTTAACATTTTAAATTATTTCTACGAAAAATAATAGAGATAATTTGCGTCAGCATTGAGCATGAGGTGTATCAAACTGTGGTAAATTTTGGCTAACATGTTGAAATTTTTATTTGTAAAAAATTTAAATTTATTTGGCATGGTTTGTATCAGCTGGATAGCGAGAATCACTTGAACTTTATAACTTAATAGCAATAATCATCACTAGCTGATATGAATTTATTAATAAATATCAGAAAAATTATCTCGATAATTATTAAATTATTAAATGATTTTTCTTTAAATTTCATCATTTCTATAAATTTTTGTAAAATTAACCTTGAACTTTACTCAATCTATATTTTTCATTAAAATTAATATTATTGATTTTATATAATTCAAAAACCTTTCAATTATATGACAATTAAATTTTATCATTATCTCAAGCATAAAATATCTTAACAAATCTAAAATTGATTTGACCCTTTTATAAGATTTTTATCATAATTGTCTCATTCATGTTATTGTATTATTTATCTTTTATAATATTTATTTAATTTTTTTTTTTCATCATTCATTGTTATCTAAATAGTAATGACCTTTTCATTTGAGTCAACTGACCCCTGACATTTAAAATTATTATAAAATATATATAATGACAACCGCATTTATTAAAAATGTCAAAATAAATATTTTGATAGTTTAAACTTACAGAGTACTGCAGGTACGAACATATAAATTGTAGATAACAATTACATGATAATAATAATAATAATAATACATTTGTTTTGTTTTGTTTTTTTTTTTTTTTCAAACTAAAATATATGGTATAATAGTCATCATAATATATAAACTACAAGGATTGCCACCCAGTGACTACCGGATGGCCAGAACTGAAAAATACGAGTTAAAATCTAAAGAGAGTATATATATATATATACGGTTTAAAGAGTTAATGCGTTTTCGGTCTTGGAAGCAGTAAAGCGACGCCTTTTATAGCTCGTTATTCTGCGAAAACCGATGAGAATGAAAAGACCATACGTACCATTTACACGCTTCTGTTCTCATGTCATCTGAGATTCGAAACTCTGGGAGTTTTAATTTTTTTTTTTAAACTGTCTTTTGCTATAAATATATGGATACATAAAAAAAAAAAACACTTGATAGTCAACTTCTGATTCATTTCGATTTAGTAACCGGTTTTAAATAAATAAATAAATAAATAAATAAATAAATAAAAATATATAATGTAAAATATATGCGGTGATATGTTTCAATATACGCATAGATGTAAACGTGCGTGATGTAAAATAAAAAATAAATAAATAAAAATCTATGTATATATATATATGATAAGCAAAGGGGATAAAATAAAAATAAAAAAAATAAAAAAAATAAAATAATATATATATAAGGGTGTGAGTTTTAGGCTCGTTTCCTAATTCACGCCTCATAGTCACCCCCGCGTGCGTGGAAAAGTAGATGAAGTTGCAAGCATTGCGGTCTTTCGACAAATAGATTACGTGCTACCGAGGGTTTCTATTTTTTTTTTATGGCTTTGCGTATTTCTACATTTTGCGGTGGTTGGTAAAGTCCCTCTGCGTCCTCTTGGTCCCCTCTTATTTTATTTTTTTTACCCTAAAATTTTCTTGCTTATTTTCCCCATGCCACTCACGTACTCATCTACCGTGTCGCACCTCACCCATTCAATGGGTTTTTTTTTTTTTTATTTATTTTATTTTCTATCATTTTTTTTTTTTTTTTTCTTTTAAATTAAACGTTTACTCCAATACACACACGTCAAAAATTTTAAAAATTACATTGTAAATAATAAATATTTCCTGATATATATTTTCGGAAAAAAAAATTAATTTTATATATGGAATTTAATAATTTACAAATTTATTGAATATAAATTTATATTTTTTTTATTTTTTCAATACAAATATATAAATATATTCTGCAGAGAAAATTATTTATCTATTTTTTATTTTTACATAAACCAAAGGAAAAAAAAAAACATTATGAAACTTGAGGAATTTTTTTATCCAAATATTTGAAACATTTTTGTTATCAAGTATTCGTATATTACATGGAAAAAGCCCTTTTTCAACCCTGGCGGAAGGAAATAGGAAGATGTCATTAAAATTTCACCCTCGTAACATCCATCAGAAACGCTTGGCGATTTTCTATAAAAGTATCTCTTCCAACAACGGGAGATTCATTCGTGATTAATCTTTCTATAAATACACTTTTGAATTTACAAAAAAAAAAATATAAAATATAAAATAAAATACATCAGTAAATTTTTAAAATAAAAATAATAAAAAAACATTATATAAAAGTTTGAAAGAAAATAAAATCAAAAATATTTAAATTTTATATAATATATATATATAAAAAAGAAAATTCGGTATATATATACCAAAGGATTCTCACAATTTCTTCATCAGTATATAAATATATTTATATTTGTATCTCGATTGAAAGTAAAAATAATAAAAATAAAAAAATTTGCGTGACGAACGGGTGACTAAATTGTATATAGAATGCTATCACTTTAAAACCATTTATATCAATTTTTTTTAATATTGACTACATAATGATAAAAGTGTTGTAAAAAATGTCATACCAATCTTTTAAGATCTTACCGCTTCAAATACTAAAGACAAAGATTTTAAAGTTGTTTATCTACTTATTATATCAGACTGAGCTAATTGGGCATATTTGAAATCATTTGTAAAGTGAATGCTCGCACGTATTACATTGCAATTTCTTCTATATATATTCTATATATATATATTTTCTGATCAACATTGGCATTCAAAAAATTGTAGCACATTACATTGTTCAGTTAGTATATTTTAAGGTTAGCTTTGAAAAACATTCACATAACTTTGCGAGTCAACTGTTATTTTTATGGTTACAATATAAACGATCAAGTCTCCACAGTTGTTACAAGATAAATCGCTCAATACAACTTATTTGGATCATTGCAATTATTATCATAAAAATTTATGTCTTAAAAATTTATTCAATTGCAGAAAAAAACAAAACAAAACAAAAGGTTATTTTAATGCGCAGACGCACGTGTCAATTATATTTGACAATATAAAATTTATTTTTAAATTAAAAACAAAAAATATCGTCATTTTATAATAAAATATATTTAAATATGAAATTTTAATGTAAATTTTAATGTTAAATATATTTTTTTACAATTTACATGAAAAGAATTTTTAATTTTTCAAAAAGATATTAATTAAAATTATTTTTCAATTATTTATTGCTTATATTAGAGTAAAAAAAAAATAATAATAATAAAATAAAAGAATAATATGTTTGTCGTGGAAGTAAAAAAGTAAAATTGGTGGTTGAAAAGGTCGAATACACGTAGCACCGGGTCAGATCCGTTGGGAAGTTGTAGGAATACTAAATGTCTTTCACCCTGACCACAGTGTGCATCATACATAAAGTATGACCAGTGGTCAGCATTCCAAGTTGATTTGGTAAAACTGAACAAGGAATAAAAATAATATAAAATAGATAAAAAAAAAAAAATTCAACCTGCGATAGATACAATTTGTAAAGGAATAGAAAATGATACAAAAATATTGGTACTCGGCTTAAAAGGTTTTCTTTTTTTTTTTTTTCTATTTTCTCTTTTGAAAATGCACCCTCTTATTTTTCTAAGTCAATTTACGGTTCTCGGACGATCGAATATTTTATGAGGCATGTCTTTGTCACGTGGTCGCACGTGATGATGCATACTGTATTGGTATACCATTAGGAAAATATAAAAAAAAAAAAATTAAATTTATATAAAAAAATAAAAAAAATGAAAAAAAATTAAATTCACGAGTTTGTCGATAAAGACAGGAAAGTGGAATGCTGCTATAATTGCGAAAGACATGCAATAACTTTAAGAAAAATGAATAAAAAAAAAAATATTTTTATATTTTTAAAAATTTTAATATATTAAATAATAAATTAGTGTCAGGACTAAACATTTTTAAAATTATTTTGTAAATGTGTTGGATTATTTTAATTTTAATTCTCATAAATATTTTGAATATAAATTCAACGCATCAAAATAATTATAAATTAATTAAGAAAAGAATATTTAATTAAATAATATCAACTATGAAAATATATAAAATTTAAAATCAATGAAATTAATAATTTATTTATGAATTCTTGTTAAAATTTTTAACTCTTTTATAAATATTTTAAATAATGAATGAATATTCTCAAGAGTATTATTGAATTCAATATCACAATTTAAATGTGTCAATTAATTATTTAAATATTCGAGATTAAATTATATTTCAAAATTCAAAGCATCGAGAGCAATATAAGCAAATATATAAATAAAAAAGTTTTATATATATTTATCGAATTGATTTCATCTCAATATCAAATAATTAATGAAAAAAAAAATAATATTTTGTATCATGTTAATTAATAAATATTCAATTTTAAATTAACATGTCAATTTTATTTTTAAAATCACGATATTCATATATTAATTAAATATATTTTCATTAATAAAATTAACTCGTCGAATATATATTTATTTATAATTATTTTTTAAAAATTATTTTTAAAGTACAATCAATATAAATTAATCTCAAATTAAATAAACATTATTTTGTTAATAATTTTAAACTTAAATAATCTATTAAAAATTCTTCATCACAAGAGACATACTCAATCAAATAATTATCTGATACAAAATGAATAAACATTTTCATAATGTATCAGATTTAAATATGTGTCAATAAAAATATCATTTATAAACAAAAATAAAAAATATTTATATGCAAATAACATGATTGTTTTACAAAAATAAATTTATAAATTTATGTAACGGTATTTAAAAATTGATTATATGTAAATTTTTTTTTTTTTGTTTTTCAAATGCCTCAACATGTATTTAGTTTGAAGTTTTTTTAAAAAAAAAAAAATACAAAAACATGAAAATAACTGTCAAAGGACAGGGAGGTCTTTGCAAATTGTACGTAAATTGCATTTGGCAGTTAAAATGTTTTTCTGTTTTGCATCGTGCATTGGTTAAATATGTGAATTTTATATATACGATTACAGTAGAATATACGTTAATGCCAAATGCAAATGACGAAAGACAGGTAGAAATACATATAGCAAAAAAAAAAAAAAATAAAAAAAAAATATATAAATCTTTAGAATGGCATAAGGATGACGTGATTGTTTGATAGCTCTTATGGTCTTTCGATATAATTTTGTGTCAACATTGATTCGCGATTAATGAGATGAAATTCCCACAGTTTTATTATATTTTTATAAAATAACATTAAGCTGGTTATGCAATTTTTTTTTTACAAAATATATTTTTGAATATAATTATATTTGTACGCGTATACATGTATTTTTAAATTTACATTTTTTTTTTATTTTTCATTTTTGATGCTGATAATAGAAGACGGTTCACTAATCGCTCGATTAATCGATTTTAATATTTTACGAAGGCATCGTCACATTTATTCAAAAATGAAAATAAAAATAAAAATTAAATATGTATATAACCTTGGTTATTCATCAAAGATAGTTCACATATAATTTATCAAGGTCTACCACTTTGATGGCGTCAGGCAGCCTATCTTTTTACAATCTCATCATATGTCCTTCAATCGAGTTTTATACCAAAAGCTTCAAAATATTTAATTTAATTTCAATTAAAAAAAAAAGTTATTAACATTTTATAATAATATTATTATTATTTTTTTTTTTTAAATATATTAATTATATTAAATTATATAGATTTTTAATTTTTGATGACGTCATATTGCGACTGTATATGAATAATAAATAATTTAATTTTTATTTTTTTTATTTTCAACGAGGGTAGTCGTATGTATAATATACAAGTAGCTACAATCGGATAAGCCTGTGTGACGAAGCACCAACATTTTTTTTTTTTTTTTTTTTTTTTTCGATTTTAAGGTGTATAATTAATGTATATACCGACAATTAAAGATTGCAGTGCATCAACTTGAACTTATTGCACTTAAGATATACTGAATGACTTTGAGTAATTAAATTTAGTAAGAAAAATAAAAATTAAATTAATTTTTTTATATTTTTTTAAATAAATATATTTATTAATATAATAATATTATATATATGAAAAATTATAAAAAAATTTGTCATGCAAATATAATTATTGATATTTTTTATTTCAATTTTAAATTGATATGAAAAAAATAAAAAAAAATAAAAAATTGGTTCAACTTTTTCTTAGCTACCTCTGATTGTCGACCAATATGCTTCTGTAAGCAAAAATATACTCAAGATTGTGGATAACAGTTATTAAAGGCTTCTTATAATGCGCAAATTCCGGCTTTCTCGTCTTCGCACTAGCCGCAAACGAATCACCAGATGAGCATAATACAAAAAAAGAAAAAAAAAAAGGTATAAAGAAGGAGGAGAAGAGTTTTAGCTTGTGAAACTTATATAAATGTATACAGGGGGTCACTCCCGGTCGCTTGATTATATGTAATTACGGGTATTTTAATAACTAATCATTTTCCTGCTTCTTCAACTGTCTCATCCTTTTTACAATAAATATTTATGAATATAACCTATAATATTTTAAGGACAAAATCAGCTACTGTAAGTTTTTTTTTCTTTTTTTATAAATTCCGAAAAAAAAAAAAAAAATAATTCTATATATTTTGTTGAATTATAAATAGGCGATGATCATGATGATAAAATTTAAATCAAATATAATGAATAATAATGATGTCATTTAAATGTCACATTGAAAATAATCGTAACTTCTAATTACATTTGAATGAGATTCATTTCTTCTCATGAATAAAAAAAAAAAAAAAAAAAAGCCAAGAATAAAATTCACAGTAATTTTCTTGCAATCAGGTTCGCACTTTAGCGAATGAAAAAAGAATAAGTGTCATTAAAAGGGAAGTTAGAATGATAATATAGGGTGGTTTTTTAAACCAACCTATTGCCACCACCTAGATTTACAAATATATATTGCGTAATTAAAAGCTATCAATTTGTCGTAAGCTTGGTAATTGTATGAGTCACAATGTGAATGTGTATAAATATATTGTATAGATATACATATATATAATCGGTTGATGGTGGGTGCACAAAGTTAGTAAGGGCCCTAGGCAAATCAATGATAACGCAAAATATTTACATATTATCATGACATACAACTTAATATACAACTTACCCAATGACTAAAAATATACATATATAGTTTAAGTACTTATTCTATTGCTTTAAAATATATAAAACATTAAAACTATAGATATATGTATTAACACGCCAACATTTAAGTCACGCAATCATATTTACTTTTGATTTGCATTTGACGTTATTTACGTATTTACCGTATAAGATAGCAGTAGAATCTATCTTGTAGGTTTTTTATTTTTTTAAATGTATTATATAATAATGCAAAGGAAATATTATTTACAAGAATACACTATGTTTTCCAAAAAAGTAAATAAGTTAACCAAAAAAAAAAAAAAAACATATATAGCAGTGCCATCTTGCGGTAACATTAACTACATCAAACATGTATATATATATATCAAAAATAATATTAATCTTGGTGACTTTAAGATTCAGAGTCAGTTTTAAAACGGAAATTATCATCTTGAATGTGAAACCCTTTTCAGCTGAAACTCTTGTTTTCAGTAAAACTTGTGAAATCAGTGAGAAACATGGCAGCGTAGAAATAATTTACATTGTAACAAAGAGGTAGCTAAGGAAAATTTCTAAAGTCATATAATGGCGGTGAGTGTTTTCAGTTGTTTACAATAATATACATTTTGAAAACAACTTTATAATATACTTGCATGTGTGTGTCAATTAAAAAAAAAAACCTTGAAAGTATATAATTGTGAGTTATACAATTTATTTTATATATATATTTTTTTTGACATAAATCGTATTTAAAATTCGCACAGCTTCCCGCCAAAGTATTGAAAAAAGAAAACATTTTAATTTCAATCGGTAATGAAGACCACAGATTGCATCAAAACAACCTTAATGTCAACATTTTATTGACCATATTTGTATATATGATCTTTTTTAACTCGTTAAAAATATTATTCACTCTAATTTTAATGCGGAAAAAAAATTGTGACTTTGATGAAGAAAGTCTTGAAAAGAAGTTTCTTGGTATATATAAATTGAAAAATAAAAAAAAAAATAGGAAACAATTAATTGTCCATCAACTGTCTCTTTATTTTAGGTTATAATATTTTTCTATATAACTTGAAATAATATATAATTAAATCCTTAGATGGATATTTTTTCAATCATCAATGAAATTTTCTCACCTTCAGCATGATAAATTTTTATTTTATTTCTTGAATTTTTTTCATCTGGTATTTTAAATCATGTTGTGTTGTTTTTATTTTATTTTATTTCTCAATGTTGGTGTTGAGTTTAGCACATTGTTGATCACACGTGTGGAAATTATTTTCAAACATCAGGTAGACATTCCTGGTATTTGTTCTTTTTCTTCAATATATATTTATATATAAAATTTCAAGTCAATGATCAAAGACTTTCTCCGCTATAATAAACATGATGAAAATATTCAATGATAACAATATAACTTTTAAATATATTTATATAATATTTTTGCTTTGAATCATCAATCATCAATCAATGAAAAAATAAATATTTTTTTGATATACATTTATCAATAAAAAAAAATTAAGATAAGAAAAATAAAAAATAAATAAAACTCAAGTGATATTTGTCATTATGTTGTTAACATTTCGATAATAGCATATTAATTTTTATCTAAATTTTTTATTTATACAAAAACTTGATTTCTTTTAAGACATATCTTGCGTGTCACATTGAATTGTCATTAATATTTCAAAACTAACACCAATAACCGACACATCATTTCTCTATTTAATAGTATCATTAATTTTCTGATTATTAATTGATAATTATAATAAAGATGTCTATTTTTTTATCTTCAATTACAACCGTTAAAAAAGAAATAAAAAATACAACAAATTATTCAAATATATTTCTCATTTGATAAATAACAATTTTTATAAATAGTAGTGATCACTTACAGTTAATTTATGTTTATTTCATTTTGAGTTTTAAAATTAAATTTGAAAATTGAACTCACAAAAATAATCAAAGTTTTGTGGAAAAAAAAAACGATAAAAGTCTTGTCAGCTGAGTAAAAAAAAAAAACAAAAAAATTGAACAAGAATGTGCTTCATGTTCATGTTAAATTTACATGTATACGACATGAAAGTTATTCAACAAAAATAAATGTATGTGTGTATATGTACATATTATCATGAAAGAGGGTAAGATGTAGGCAAATGTAAGCTGTAAGCCATTTTCCAGACGATGAGACGCGAAGCCCTGTTCTGCCTATTAATCCCTGCTTCTTTAACTGAAAACACCTTGAAACCAAAGAAGCCACTTTCAATATGATCACATCTACATGGCTTCATGTAACGAATTTATTTAATTTATCCCTTCTTTTAGTTGAAAAATAAATTAATTTTATATATTTATTTATACGCGTAACCATATGTTTGATTGCAAATTTCATTTTGGTTTTTTTAAAATTTTATTTTTTTCAGTGTTGAATAAAAATCAAAGAATATAAATTCAATACTGTAATGTTGTTTGTATTGTGTCGTATTAATTACAAATAGACATGCAACAGTGATACTCCAAGCTTGCAGCTTTTTTTTTCATTTTAATTGTTAAAAAATTTACAAGTTATTATTTATACAAAACAGATAATATATTATCAAGTATATGTCGCATTAAAAAGCTATAACAATTATTCAATTGGGACACTCAATATCAATATTCATAGTAAAAAAATAATAATATAATATAATTTAATTTTTATATACAAAATTTCGTCATCAACCACATACATATGTTAAAAATCATATAAATAATAAAGTGTATTTATTTTTTGAAAATATACATTTATGATTATAATAAAATAATAATATAAAAGTCTTTATATGTTTATTCACTTTGATCAAAAAAATAATAAAAAAATATGAAATAAAATAAAAGTTAATAGAGTTCAACCCTCTGAATTTTAATATTTAATATTCAACATTAAATGTAGAGTTTTGCAGTGACGCGCACGCGAAAAAGTTACCCTTGAGAATAGGTAAGCAGATTTCAATGAACGTAGAGTCGTTTTAAACAGTATAATGGTAGACGAGTGAGGCCAGTAAATTTTACGAGCATCAACCCTAACAATTTTTTGCTTTTTTTTTTATTTTATTTTTCTTAGCTACCTCATTATACCTGTATATACTGTTAAATTTAGTTTTGTTTTTTAGCATCTTGTGACGATAACAGTAATTATTATTATTTAAAAAAAAATACAGTAAAATATACAAATAGACAATATTTTAAATATTTTTTCAATTAAATTTTTATCAATATCGAAAAAATGTTGCAAAAAAAACTAAAAAATTTATGTCATTTAAACCTGTACAGCAATACGAATGAGAAAAAAATTGAATTAAAAATAGACACACTGTAAATGGGTAAAAAAAAAAAAAAAAAAAAAAAAACTGGAATCCCACGACTTGTCCAACAGGGAATTGTAATTAAATTACAGTACACGTTTAATATGTCTGTACATGCTAGACAACATACATACATATACATGTATTTAAAAAATTAAAAAAAAAAAAAAAATATATATTTCTATTTTGCATAACAAAAGTTAAAGAATCACATCTGTATATAAAATTTATCCAAATGAATGAATACATATATTTAAATGCGAATAAATTACAAAAATAAAATTAAAAAATTTGATTCATAATTAGTTTAAATATAGTTCAAATCAAGTTGAGAATGAAAAAATAAATTAATGATTTAAAAATTTTTCAAAACTTTTTAGTAAATCCATAAGAAAATTAAAGTTAGTAATAAAATAATATTTTGAAATGCATAATTTCAATGTTCCGGAAGATGGTTGGTTGACTTGGAAAAAATAAAAATAAAATTTGAGAAGGGATAAACCTGGTGTGTGTTGCTGGGTGCAATGATGTTGCGAGACGTTGGTGGCGCTGAGGCATTTTACTGGCATATCGATTCCTCAACACAACTCAGTGCGGCAAAGCCAAGAAACGCGAGAAATTCCCCACGCCCCCGACAAGAGAGTGACTCCCTCTTGCTTTATTCTACATTTATTTTACCCTTTAGTGAAACCCATTTAGCCCTTTCTTCTGCGCACAAACCATACTCTCATCTACTTTCATTTACAACGTCGACATGTTCCATCTTTTTCATCCAATTTTACTCTCAGCTACCTCATAAAGTTTAATAATTTTATATTTATTTTTTATATGAAAAAGTATATTTTTATATAAAATTTTTATAATAATCATTTGTATATATAACAATATTCACGTCGTTTATGTAACAAATTTTTATTCTGTTGATTCATTCATTCAATGTATTTAACATATCATCAAAGGTATAATGATGTCAATAAAAAAATATCGCAGTAATATAATAAATTTAAAAAATTCATGCAATTTTGTATAAAAATTTTAAGATGGAAATATTGTCGTTTTAATTTTGATAATTTTTATACATATAATAAAAAATATAAACAGTCATTATTCAAATTAAAATATCTTTAAATTGAATGGGATAAATAAAAGTGTAACGATGCATGTTGTATGGTGATGGTGATGGTAGTGGTGATGGGGTAAAGGGCGTACAGAAGAGTATTAAATCATAGAGGCAAGCGCCTGCCGTCGGTTTACTGCCAGATAAAACGCAGTGACTGTTATGTTATAGACCACCTGTATGCCTCGACCCTGAAATGGAGAACCACTAACATTTTCAAATGTCTATTGAACTACTAAAAAAAAAATATATTCAAATTTATATATAATGTTTACAAAATATATTTCAGTAATAATATATCACAAAATATGATCAAGTACAATTGTTTGTAAAAAAAAAAGTTGAAAAAACTTTTAAAAAATTGATTTTCTTTTATAAAAAAAACTTTGAAAATATATTCAAGTAAATATTTTAAGTTAAATTAAATTATTGCATTGTATCAATCATTTTGAGATATTATTTTGTAAAAAATAATAAAAAATAAATAACAAAATAATAGTTGCAATATATAGCTGTGTTGAGTGACTTGAACCTAGACTAAAATACAAAACTATGCAAATAATAGTTCTCAATGTTTTAATTGCACTTGAGTTGATGAATTTAATTAAATTCCAGATCCGTCGGTCAAATATATAACAGACATAAACTTGCAAAAGAATTTTCTCATGTTTGATAATTTATAGATGCGTATATATATTTATATAAATAAAACTGAAACAAAATTACACATAGATAACACACTTGACTATTATTAAAAAATAAAAAAAATACAGTATAATTATTTTTAATTTACAAAATAATTTTACAACATTATTGCGATAAGATAAATTAATCATGATAAAAGCTGTAGCTCATTCGACAAATTTAACTTTACTTGCTAATTTTTCAGTAATTAATTTTTAATATTTTATATTATTTTAACTTGTGGTTGTGTACATTTTCTCAGACATATTATTATGATAAAGATGTTATTCAGTATAAAGCAAATAGCAAAGAAAGTAAAATTTTCCTATAAATTATTTCAATAATATTATAACGAAAAAAATAAAACTACCGACTCTGATTTCATATCTTTCGTGTAGTAACTTGTTGTACCAATGTCAGAATTTCTTATCTATATATTTATTTCGCATATAAATACACTGAACAGACACAAACTACGCCCAAGGAATTAATACAATAGAGACATTCAACAAGAATTAATCAGACATTTTAAATATTCATCATTTTATTTGCAAAAAAAAAAAAAAAAAAAAAAGATATTTTCATAACTATTTTTTATACTTTTCATTTATATATACAATTTATAATTATTTTATTTTATTTTTTTTCAATTTACATATAATACTTTGTTATAAAAAAATAATCTAAAATTGCTTTTTCAATATAATCGTTAACCAATATTATATACATATATACATTTATTTTTTTATTATCACGTTAATTTGGTAGTCATGTGTAATAAATATGATAAATCTGTCGTTAATATTTTTATGCAAAATTTTATTTTCTCATTATATATATATTAAAAAATGTTGATGTTAAAAATAAAAATTATTATTACATTTATATGTATAATATTAATTTGTTTTTTTATTTTTATTTTTTTTCATATATCTATATATACTTAGATTAATCTTTTATTTAATTTTTATTTAGTGTTGAGTTATTGCTATATTGTACTCTAGTTATAAACATTTAATATGAGTCAGTGATTTTATCGTGACCTTACTCAACAAGAGGCGTTATATAGACAAAATGCAATCGTAAATAACTTTCTTAAATAATGTTTTCTACCCCCATTGTAAATGTTTATGTTTATATTCTTGAAATAATACAAGTGAGCATTCAAAACATACTAGCACCCTTTGAAATCAACCCTTGTAACAATCACACGGATCGTCAAACATTAACCATCTGATTTTTGATTCTTAAAGAAAAATATTATAATAAAATATAAAAAAGTAAAAGTCAACAACATTTTTTTTCTGATGTTTAAAATAATAATAATAATAATAATATATTTTCATTAATGAAAAAAAAAAAATTAAAATTTAATTCAAGGGTATGAAAAAAAGGGTAGATATAGATATAATTTTTGAACTGCTGGTAGATGTATAATGTAAGTGAAGGTTCGTTCTGTCACATTAGAGGGCGAAAGTGTCGGTAGGAGTTAGAAGCGCAAGGCGTCTCGACATCCGTCAAGCTCTACACAGGGGTTGGTCGATGAAATTTCAAGTATTTTCATTCTAGTCATGTTTTTTACGGCTTATCTTTGTTTAACACTTTTATATAAAAAAGGATAGATTTAACAACGTCAATGTTAATGCGCAGACGCTATATTGCGCTTGCGCATTATTATTATTATTATTATTATCATTATTGTTATAATAATTATTATTATTATTATATTTTTTATTTTTATTATTTTTATTATTATTTTCAACCTACAAAATAGCAACTATACTGTGAATGGTGATTTTACAAACCAATCGTATTGTCGTTTTTATCCCTCTTGTCCTGAAAATTTTATCTTTGTTTATTCCGACGCTTAAAAAAAAAAATTTTTTTTACAATGGAGTACCTGCACTACTAACAGTAGTAAATCTCAATTTTTTCGATTTTCTTGTATTAAATTTTTCAAAGATTTTATATATATATATATATTTTGTAAATTGAGTTTTTATTTTATTTTTATTTTTCTACTTGTTTTTTAATGTATCGTCGTTATTTATATTTAAAAAAAAAAAAAACAAATATTATTATGATTATATTGAATCGATTGGTAACATTCGATCGGTTTTTTGCGGTTATAATATTCTTCGTATATTTTTGAATGTGTCATGTATGTCAGAGGGGACAACATGCCAGACACACACAGTGTGAAATTGGTCAACGGGCCATATACAATTTTTCATCGTCACTCATGTTGTTATCGACATAAAAAATTTCGTGTGAACAAACTGATAAACAATTTAACGCTTAATTTAAATATGAATTTTAATTTAAATTTGACTTTTGTGTATAATATTATTACACATATAAATAAATAAATATATGTATACCTATATATGTAAATATATATTCTATATATTAATAAAATATAAATAAAATATATACTGCAGTTCAAGTGCAGTTTTATACTTTTTATATTTATGTTTACACACAATAAAATTATATTTGTAATTGTATATATTTACACGACAATTAATAACTTCAATTTATCGATATATTTTTATCTTTCTTTATCATTTATCATTTTTTAGTTAGCTCAAGTATAAGTTAGGTTAGGTTAGGTTGGGTTAGGTTAGGTTAGATTAAATATACATATGTATAAATATATATATTATAGGTTAACAATTGTGAAAAATATTAGTCATAACCTACTGATGTCAGTAAAATATGTGAATTATTTGAGTAAATAAATTTTGCATTATATTTTACTTGAGAAAAAACAGCTGATGTTATGTTGCAGTATATACATATAGAAAAATTCTATGCTATGAATTATTATTATTACAATTTTTTGGGTTCACTCGTCTGCTTCATTCTTTTATATATACAGTGCATCCGCTTCGTATGGCTATCAAACTCATGGTGGGATTTGGTAAATTGAATCCCAGTGAGGCGAGAAGGTATGCAGTTGGTCGAAATATATTTATTTTTATTTATTTTATTTTTTTTTCAGTTTATTTACCAAAACAAGGCTCTTACTAATGTTGATAATGCCCGGAACTGCGGAATGGTGAATTTCTCATATACCCATCGTTTCTTTTGCCATTTTTTTTTTTTCCTTTTTTTCATTTTTTTCTTAAACTTTTTATCCATTTCGATGCTCTTATTAGCCTTGAAAATTAATTTTTTATTTTATTTATTTGTATTTATTGAATTAATTAAAATAAATTTTAAATGATTTAATATAATAATATTAAAAATATTTAATATAAAGTTATAAAGAGGTAAAGAGGTATATATATGTATGTTTGTATGGATCATGAGGTTTATAACAACTGGCCGAGACGAATTTGTGTATATGGGTGGGCTCTGTACACAGTAGCCGTATGATTGCAAGTAGCGGTATTGCCTTTGAGTCTCATGTTTTAACAGCCTTTGGTGCATAAATTAGTCCAGTAGTTCGATATCGTTTGATTCACCGCCAACGTCATGCGTGTATTTCACTTTGCTGTAACTTTATTCTTTTTTACTTCATTGCATCGTCTACCAACATCGATTGTGACAATCGTAATTTTATTATTTTTTTTTTTTTTGTTTTGGTTCAACTTGGCATACTCAATTTGATCATTCACATTCAAATAAAAATAATAATAATGAATTAAGAAAGTAATACTTCATATTTATTTTGAAAGGATTATTGATACACGAACTTTTTTATGATGCTATTTTTCCAATGGTGCTATTAATTTTGTTTGTCGGTATACATAACCTCGACAATTGAATATTCGTAAAATGCAATTCTTTGATATTTATTTGGAAAATAAAATTGAAAAAAAAAAAAAAAAAAAAAAACAATTGACTGTAGTTTTTTTTTATAAACATTGTTTAATGGGAATGTATATAGACATAGGCTTTGAAGTTTTTTTTATTTCCGACAATATATATTTGTATACAAATTTTTTTGTTTTTTTTTTTTATATTATTATATTTATATAGATTAAAAAAAATAAAATGAAAATAAAAATCCCTTTAAGATAATCCTCGAGGCACAAAATTGAGACAAAAAGAGCTCCAACGACAAACAGAAAAACATTTAATCCCAAACAAAGTCGGTTTGTTCGTTTATTTGTTTGTTTGTTTTTTTTTTTATATTTTTATATTTTTATGATTTGTTCGCTCCAAGCCCAGCGGTGTTTTCATTCATTGACTTTACCTACATGTTTATTGATCAATATTCCTAACCAAAAAAAAAAAGAAAAAAAAGAAAATGGCTGCATGAAAATATGAAATAAAAAAAATGAGAAATTTAAGAGAAAATTTAAATAAAATGTTTTTCATTTTTAATCTTATTATATCTGAGTAAACATTGTAACTTTAGTCGCATATTATTTTAGTAAAACCTGAAATAATGTGCACTTTTGTCGTTGATACTAGAAAAACATAGTAAATTCAAATATAAATTTCTCTCTCAGTTTTTATTTCTTTTTCTTCAATTTCATATGTATAATTGCTGATATATATTTTTATTATGACTCAATATTGCTTTGCTTTGTATTAAACCAAAAATGAAAAAAAAAAAAAAAATGAAAGAAGAATATTGTATGGGATATCATTTTTCATGATGATGATAATATATAATGGATAGTTTCAGGTGAAATTAATATAACCACATCATCGGTTAGCCTTTCTGCAATGTCAGTTTATAGCTGGATGAGAATAAAATAGTGGCACGTACCAAAAAGGTTTCAGCAATATAAACACATATATATATATATATTTATAAGTGGGGGTAATGTAGTTACACTTGACGACCGATACGCGACGCCTCAACCAGGCTGAGTTATTTTGTACAACAAACAGCCATCAGCTGGCACCACTCGCAGGGCCATTTCTTCACAGCTTTATGTATTTCTTTCCCTCGTCATCCAGACAATAACAAATTCCATCACACAGCTGAGCCAAATAAATGAATTTTTCTTTTATTTTCATTTTGAATTAAACCAAGTGACATCAAGCAGGAAAATTCGTTATTACAAAAATAGCTGTAATGGTTTTTTTATATATGGATGTGTCTGTATGTGTATGAGTGTTATTTCGATTGAAACGATGCCAAGCTCTTTGGTTATCTGATCAATTGCTTCATGATAGTTTGGGTTCACTGTACCAATGAATCTTGAGATAATGAAAACAATAAAAAATTAAATAAATGTGTCATCAATGTAAATAAATGAACAAAAAAAAAAAAAAAAATTTACAAGTTAGTATATATAGTTGTACTAAAATTATATATTGAATATATAATTTTTTTTTTTTTGTTAATTTTACATATATTTTAATGAAACAAAAATATCACATCGAAATATAAAATTATTGCAGTAATAATTTAAAATATATTTTGCTTTTATACAAAAAGCCAGTCAGTTGGTATTTTTATTTTTATTTATTTTTTTGTTAAAACACAATTAATGTAGGATAATCATGTTTTATGCATTTTTATTAAACAATTTGTAATTGTATCCCTCGTGTATTTTATCCAATATCACATTGAATAAATATTTTCTGTTCATATAAATATATACATACCTATATGTTGCAAACACGTTCAAATATAAACAGTGGATTTGCATGTTTTTCAGATTTAATTAGTGGTCAATGTGATTATTAATTGGCTGAAAACATGGTGGCAATATACTCTCTTTTGAAACTTTTGAATTTTGATATTTATAATATCTCTCATATATATATCTGCAAAAATATAATGCATAAATATTATTATTGACTATATATTTTTAAACTTTTTTTGAAAAACGAAAAAAAAAAAACAAGCAAATTTGTGAATAAAAATTACATGAAATGTTAATTCATACCACACAATATATTTATTTTAAAACTTTTGTCAGTTCATAATGTCATGATTTTTTATTTAAAAAAAAAAAAAAAAACCGTAATTCAAACCAGTGTGGGTCAGTTAACCGAAACGACAGGGAGGGGGCGTGTACCAACGAGATAGTTTATCATCATTTAGTACCCCGACCTGCCGCAACATTTTAAATCTGTCCTATCTCACAGTTGTAACGTCCCGCTTACTTTTTTTTTTTTTTTTTTCGCAACACGCACATTTCACTTTTTTTTCAAAAAATATATATACATTTTATTCTATCATATAAAGAGAGTGGCAGTACAATTTATGTAACGATCTTGTTGAGAGAAGTATTTAATTTTTTTTTCTTATTTAAACATCAAATCACCATTAAATTGAATCTCAAAATATATCAAATGACATATAATCTTTAAATTCGATATTTACACTAAGTGCACATTGCAGTTTTGTGATTGGTCGTTGAGAAAAGGTTGCTTTGCGGTCCTGTGGGTTATGTTGTTCAGGTTATGTATATATATATGTAGGCAACATGCCAGAAGGAGAGATCACAAATGAGACAGTTACATACCAAGTTTAGTTTATACTCGTAAATGTAACCACCCACTTGTCCTACAAATTCACTATACCCGTAATTAAACCTTTGTATACCTATATATATATAAACAAGTCTGACAATTTGTATTTATATGTACATACGCATATACATTTAACATAAAATGCGTCATTTCAAATAATATAATTTTTTTTTTCATTATTATTTGTGTTTTTTTATTTTTATACATCCAAAGTGATTTATGAAATATTTAAAAACTAATATTTTATAAATTAAAAATTTTTTTTTTTTTATTTTACTTGTTTTCTAAAATAATGATAATATATGCTAAAATGGAGTGAATATATCAATTTTTTATGATTATACAAGTTTTTTCATTGTTACAAATATTTTTCAACAAGTGCTATATATATTTTATTTCTTTATGTTAATTTTACTATTAGCTCGTAAATATTTATCATCATCTTGGTTTTTACATTGAAAGTTTTAAACACAAAAACAGGATAGTTTTATTGATTTATTTTCAAGAAATATATATATATTGTTTAACATATTTACTGTCGATTATTTTTCTCCAGTTATAACAATCTATTTTGTGAGAGTCATGGATGTTAATTTTTTTGTTCCACTTGTACCATATTCCTATTAAGGCACAAGGAAACCATGAAAAACCTGAGTAGTACGACAGTAAGCTCATGTCTATATATATATAAAATTTACTTGATGATTATTTCATAAAAGAAGACAAAACAATTGTCAATAAATTAAAAAAATACAGTTTGTGCTATATACTAAATTTAAATATTAATTTTAATTTCAATTTGAGGTTAGTTTTAACAAAATTTTAGAGGTTATAAAACAATTTAAATTAATACCCAGGTGTAAATATGACATAGAAAAAAGTTGCTTACAACAATGATGAAGGACAAAAACATCCCTTGAGACTCGCACGCGTTTTATAAGTGGAAACTTTGAAAGGAGGTGTTGAAGAGTATATAGGGGAGGTTAGTGAAAAAATAAAAAAATAAAAGAACAAAATAATATAAGACTAGGGAATTGAGGGTTATGCCAAGAAGTGAGCCTAACCGTGAAATAACAGGGTCTTCTTACTTTGTTATACTTTTACCAGGGTTGATAAGAGTCTCATACGTCAATTTAGTGAAACAAAAAAAAAAAAAAAAATGGGGGTTCCAATGTCTGAAAAAGAAAAACAACTTACTTTATTGATTTATTTATAGCAGGCTTCGTAAAATTGAGTTTGTTAAATCCTCTCACATATGATATATATTATAAATAAACTCAATAAAAATATATGTTATTTTTAAGACAATTTAATATAATACAATTATATCTAAATTATATACAGATAAAAAAAAAAACAATAAACAGTTTCTTAAAAAATTAAATTTATTTAATTATCAAAAATTTGCACCAGGTGTTTTGAAAATTTTAAAATTACAATAATAAATTAAACAAAAAGAGAAGAAATGTTTTTTTTTTTTTTTATTATTTTTTATTTTGGTTGAATACAAGTGAGATATATTTTGTGAAGGAAACATGACGTGCTTTTCGTATTCATGTCCATTCAGTGAACCACTTGAGTTAGTCTTCTAAAAGATATATATAAATATAAATATATAAATATACATGTCCTCCCTCATTGCCATTTAACTTTCACGTTGGCCTTGAGATGACAAGCCAACTGACACATTAGACATTGTACAAACTCATATACATATATATACACACCCATCAAAATTTTTGTTAAATGTTTTATTTAAAGGTGATCATAACTTTACATTGTGGTTAATATCATTGTCATTTGTTAAATTGTAACTCATCATTTGAAAGAAGAAAAAAAAAATAATCATAAAACTAAATATAGTTTTAATTTTTTTTTTTTTTATTTTTTAAATGTTATGGTCTAAATTTTTTATTTTCAAGGAAGTGGCTTGTGGGTTGTGACCACATTAATGTGTGGAATTTAAAAATGACTATTCAAAATTCTCACGGTAAATCAGTGTTACAGGGTTGACGGGATGATACGTATGATTATACCTTGTCGCTTAACGACTATAAATCTTAAAAGATACCGCGTGCCTCTTCAACTCAGTTATATACGCAAGTATTATGAACAGGTATATTTTCAACTGTCTTTTGAAACTTTTTTTTTTTTACTTTTTTTTTTCCATGAGAATGATCCTCCTGAGATCAGAAATCAAAGACATCATCGTACCTCTCAATATATAGTGTTATGAAAAAATTTTTTTATAATATTTTGTTTCACTCAAATAACAATAAAACAAAAAAATATTAATCTTTTTACTTGAAATTATACTTCTCCACATGAGTTCTTCTTCTCACAAAAATTTAAAAATGTTATCCTTCCATTTTTAAAAATATATATATATATATATAGATTTTATATTATCTTGTATCAATGTGTTGAATAAATTATTTATTAATAAACAAGAAAAAAAAATAAAAAGAATCAGCAAAATTAATATGTTATGAAATCAAACTGAGTACTAAGAAAATAATAATGTTTAATATATTGAAAAAAAAAAAAAGTTACAAATGACCTATCAGTATGACGTCAGCAATTTTAATTGGATTTACTTATTTTTTTTTAATATCACTTAAATCAGCTGAGCGGAAAACTCATTAAATATTTTAATAAACTGAATCAACAAATTATATTTTTCTATAAAATATGTCAATTCAATTATATCCAATGATAACAGAAAAAAAAAACAAGATATATTTTATATTTGATATTTGAATAGTTACAAAGCACAAAAAATATAAACCAAATATTTTACTCTTAAATCATAATATTAACTTATAAAAAACTCAAACAATTTTTAAGTAAAATCGGTTTTGCAATCCGTAGAAAAAATATATTTTATATGAAATAATAAAACTGCAGAGAAATATGGTACTTGAAAACAGTGACCAAGTTTATTTTTTGTTAAAAAAAATTTCTCCAACTTTGTTCAACTTTATTTCCGATAAAATTGAATATTTTTCCCTGGCGATTTACATCAATTCCCTGATGTACAAAACAAACAATTTAGCATATTATTCACGGTCAGCAAGACTGTAAGTTACTTTGGTTAATTACACAAACTCAACCCTGTAAATGATCTGTAAATAACAGAGTTGCATTAGATAATTATCGTACGTATAATACTGTAAAGAATGCGGGAAAATAAAAAAAAAGATCTACTAGATAATTGTTGAGCATTCCAATCAGTTTTAATGGATTTTAAAAATTTATTAAATCAACAAATAAAAAATAAACATTATCAATCATTATTATTATTTAAAAATACTATTGCACATGCTCAAAACAATTTTGCTAAATACTGATTATATTTTTTATGACTGAAAACAATTTCAGAATGAATTCATGTATACATTAATGATTTTTAATTTGAAATATTATTCACGCATGCGCAAATATAATAGAACAAAATTTCTCTCATTTACAAAACTTAGTTTATAAATTTTTTATTTTTTTTAACTTCATATGTTAATTTAATCAGGGAATGTTGTTAAGCTGTCGACCTCGTTCCGCATTCTTGAAAGTCCATTTGACAAGGCGACGTTGAGTCTAAGATCCCATCAGACAAACCCTCCAATATATATATAAAAAAAAAAAAAATTATACATATAAGTATATGATTATATTTTATTATATTTCAAGCCACATCAAAAGAGCAAGATTGTTTTCAAAAAAATTACAAAAATTATTTAAAAATAATATACCTAGGAGTCTCGATTATCAATTCACAATATTTTTTTTTTATTTTTATTATCCACGTGGAGCGGCATCTTTTACGAGAGATCGGTCGTAATTCATTTTTACGAGAGCATGGAGAACTCAAAAGAGTTACAGTCTTTTGATTTATGAAGTTACGATTTAATGCAACGAAATGGTGAAAGTCCATAGGATCGTATCTTTCGACAATGTATTAAATAGTATATATATATTTTTTTTATTTTTTATTTATTTTTTAATATTTAAGAAACTCCGCCTCTGATAAATTTTATCTTTCATTTATTTTACGGAAATAAAGGACAGTGATTATTGCATGTTGAGTCACAAAAAAATAGACAAAAAAAAAAAAAAAAACTCATAGATATGGCAATTTCCAGCTTATTTTTTCCATCATTTCTTATTTTTATATATATATAATATAATTTTTGTAGTGGAAAAACTGCCGTAGTTGCTATATTGCTATATCGTTCAAGATAAGACTTCGCATAACTTTGTTTCTTTTTTTTTTATTTTTCTTGGGTTCTTGAGTCTCTTATATTTTTTTTTTTTTTTTCATTTTTTCCTTTTCGTCTTCAGGCGGGTATAATATATTGCTCCTTTTCTTCGCCCCTGACACTGTAAAACACCCTCGCTCACCCGTGTGAAATTACTTTGCTTGCCGGCTTACTTCAATGTATATATACACAGATATTTTCTGAAGCATCATACTCTTTTTTTTTTTTTTTTTTCGTTCGTGTATATACTCATTCGGATAGGATATTCACCGGGAAAATAAAGTAGATACCTTTCCTATTTTCGTATCTGAGAAATAGCAATTTTGTGGAGGTATTTTCAATTTTTTATTTATTTATTTTTTTATATTTTATTTTTCTTGTTGCAAGTACCCCATACATGCAAGTCTTTTTTAAATTATAACTTTCAAAAAAAAAAATAAATAAATAAATAAATAAAATAATGTCATGGTTACAATAATTTTTTATAATAAATTTTTATCCTCATCAACTGATGTTTTGACGTCAAGTGTATGCATATACATATATAATAAAGAACAATTTCATCTATTCATTACGCTCAAACAATCACCATAATTATGCAATTGTCTTTGTCAAGTCAATATTGTATACATAAAACTTTGATTTTGATGAGCAACAAAAAATAAAAAAAAAGACAGCTTAAATGTATTCATCACGCAATGTAATATAATAATAACAACAACAACAACAACAACAACATGTTGAATAATATAATAATATTTTAAATTTCATTTTATCTAATATATACATTTATATTATTTATTAATATATATTTTTTTCAGGTAAATGGTGTCCGCGTAGAGAATGGAGTTCACCACCCGACGCACAAAGAGCGGCAAGTGATGCAGCAAGACGTGGTGTACTTTACTCATCTGTTTTTCTTGGTAGTCCTGGTAAGTACATTAAATTGATAAATTAAAGTGAACATTGATGGATTGATAAACATTGAGTATATACATAAAAATATATCGTTCACATAAATCACAACCCCTCAATCTCAAATCATTGAATTTTAATATACTCGCATATGTAGTATACATATATGATAGGTAGTATACACTGTATGCTACCATTTTTTTCACCATTTTATTTTTATTTTTGAAAAACAAATTTATGCATACATGAAGAGTAAACAATGATTCAATTTTACGTGCTTACGCAATAGCTAAACTATTTAAATATGGACAACCATAGTTTGGTGAGATTAACGTATTGTTATCATATTTATATATATATTTTTTTTTTATCATAATTTGTGCAGTCATCACTGCGTTGAATAAATTTTCATATTTTTTGTATATATATACAATTTGTTAACATAATTTTTTAAACGCATTTATTATATAAAATATAATTTAAATTCAATATATAAATATTTTTATGACATATTTTAAATTTCTGATAATAAAAATATTTAAAAATAAAAAATTATACGCATATATTTGATATTCAGTAAATTTCAAGTTAATAAAATTCAAAAAATTAAATTTTTACTTTTTAAGATAAATGAAGAGATAGCAATATTATAGTGAATTTCGCGTACATATATATATGTACAAAGAGTAACCATGGATACGTATTGAGGCGGGAATCCAACGGTAACCATGCCAACCTGTCCATCCTCTTTTAGCCCCTCTTTTACATTCTCATCTCATGCTCACTCATGTATATGTACCTCTTTCTTCTTCCATTCCCACATAATGTCCAGCCGGTTCATTTTCGTAACTCCTTTCATCTCCTTCATCTCAACATACATCACACACATACACACACACACACATATCATTTACAACAATAATACACATACTTGTCCTTTTTCGCAATCTCGTTTCTGGATGCTGTCTAACAAAACAACATTAATAATATCCTACTACTATATATACATCCCTCTGATTTCATATATTAAATATATAAACAAAAACTATACCAACTATACATGTATATACATGTCAAAAATTAGAAAAAAAAAAAAAAATCATTTTTATTAAAATTAAATTTTATCAAAAATAAAAATTAAAAAACAAAACAAATTTATACACAACAATTACATTTATTAGGGTTATTTTTTAATAATTTTATATGTACAATCATAGAGATGGATTATGGACATTTGGATAGTTAAACTTTACGATCATCCAATGCCTTTACTTGCTATTTTCACAAAAGGGTAAACAGAGGGATGCGAGAAATATATATAGGGGGTAGGTCAAGAGTAGGTGGATTTACCCAGCAGGGTTTTACACATATAAACTGGAATTTGCTCGATTTGGTTTTTCGTATATCACTATCGTTATTTAAACCTCCATCCACTATTATACATCTGATATACCTATATATATATATTTATACCAGAGTCCGAGTATTTTACTCCCTTAATTCACGCGTCGAGTGTAACGTAATGTAAGGGTTGTACGCCCTTGGCAACTCACAGGTTTTTTTTTTTTTTTTATTTTTCATTTTTATTTTATTTTATTTTTTTAAAAATCCAAAGAGTGTGTGTATATTTATAAGTGAGATAGAAATAGTTTAAAATCCCTCGAGTGCTTGAGGTCCAGGACTAGTTAGATTTATCGAATGTTTTGGTTGGCGGCCATTGTTAACCCGCCCTCACTCACTCTCTCTTTCCTTTTCGTCTCCAACAATTCAGTGCCGTAAGCTCGACGTTTTCAACCACGTACACAATTTATCCTTTTAGATTACAACAAAAATATCAAAAAAAATAAAATATATAAAGCTTTAAATCTTCTTGATATCTACGTAAATTGACCTTAAAAAATTAATCGAAAAAAATATCATAAATATAAATTTTATATTATTTTATAAAAATTTGTAATTTAAATTAATTATATATATCATTTTAAAATGAATTAAATTTTTTTTTATTTTAAATTATCAATTTTATTAAAAATTTATTATTAAAATACTCATTTAAATTTAATATATTTTCATGTGAATGGTTTGAAATTAAATATACTACCAGTAATATAATTATTTTAAATATTGATTATCTTTGATAAAAAAAAAATTCTGATTGAGAGACACTTGAGTTATCTGAGTTATACAATGGTAAAAGAACAAGGCAAAGATAATTTTTATATACCTATGTGTATAATTTTTAAAAATTTTTTTTTTCCTTTTTCTTTGTGACCACGATGTGTTCTTCGATTAGCGAGCAATCCACCCGACCATGACCTCTGTTTTTTTTTTTAATTTAATTTTTTTATTTTCCCCTTAACCCGTTCGTCCCTCTTGTGTTCACATCTTCTGATGATGCCGCAAGGTATAGAACCTCGAATTCTCTCTCATTCTTTCTACTGTGCTTCATCTCGTGGCACTGATTGGACGATCCATCACCGCGCCATTTCATCTCACTCTTGTTCGTTTTCCTCAGGCTTTTTCAGTCACTCATTCTTCCAACATCCCACTACTCATCTAGGACCTTGGTCCTCTTTTTGACCCGTCTTGGTACGCTTGGACAAACGTACGTGATGTTGTTTCGCGCGTGTACACACAAATCAAGGTTTTTTTTTTTTTTTTTATTTTAATTCCTCTCGCCTTGTAACGATGTACAAAGAAAATGACTTTAAAATTTATAACATTTTACAAGTTATTGAAAATAATTTTGATGATAAATAGTATAATGAAAAATTAAAAATTTATTTGTAATATTTTATCATCTGGTATCAACTTGTGAGAGTTGTACAACTTTTATTAAAGTTTTAAAATTATTTTTTTTTTTATACAAATAGATATGACACTTTGGGTAAAATAATAAAAATAAATTTATAAAATTATTGAATATATTTATTATTTTATCATTGCAAATATATAATAATTATTTCAAAAATTATATACGCATATATAATTTTGTCTGTCGAAAATAATTTATTTCTTAAAGTTTTTTCAAGACAGTTTTACAGTTGCGAATAAATATTTTTCATATATATTAACAATAAAATTTTATTTAAAACAATAAAAAATCAAAGAATCAAAAGTTATTCAGTGTCAGTATGGTTTTCTCATTTCAACAAACATAAATATAAATTTCAATATTTTTTTCTTTTTTTTTCATTTGGTTTACTATTCAATCTCTTTTCTCAATTTCCCATTATTTCATGTATAATATTCATATATGTGTTTGAATATATTAATACCCAAGTGAGATATGTAAATGACTTTGTCTGTGCGAATATAATATTAGTTAAATGTGTCTCACTGTGAATCATACATGTCCCTGATATTAAATACCAACTATCCATGCAGATCTGCTTCGTACGTACACCAACTCAAAAAATATTATTTTTATTTTTATATTATAATTTTAACAATATTCAACAATTTCAAAATCTTTTATATCATATAGCTATACTATAATAATACGCTCATTCATTCAAAAATAAAAACTAAAAATATTCATTTATTCACAAAAAATTTTCTAAAAATATTATTATATTTTATTTTTTATTGAAAATAAATTAAACTATATATAAGTATATATATATATTCGAGAATATTGTATTTTAAAAAGAATTTTTACGATGAAATAGCTTAAAAAAAAATTATAAATAATAATAATAATAATAATTTGTATAGCTCGCATAAATTCACATCAAGCTTATCCAACAAAAAAAAAATTAAAAAAAATAAAAAAAACATACATTTTTTATATAAAAAAAAAAAAAAAAAAAATACCCTGCTGGTGGTCAAACAAAACAAAACGATGGAATAATTAAAATGTGGTATTTACGAAGGGAACAGACGACACCCGCTGGGTGCGTTATGATATACCTTTATGAGTGGGAGGAAAAAATATATATATAAATTGTAAAATGAAAAGAAAAAAAATAAAATAATAATAAAATAAATAAAAAGCAAGAGAGGTACAGATGCAGAGGACTGTTTGTGGCGGGTTGAGAGCCTTTGAGAGGAAAGGGAAAAAGACAAATAGAGAGAAAAAAAAATTGTTGGTGATACTGATGATGATGATGATGATGATGATGATGGGGGATTGCAGGACACGGAAATAGGACAAACGCAAACATACCCATATACAAAAAAAAAAAAAAAAAAAAAAAAATTGAAAAAGCTCTGGAAGCTGATGGGGTAGTTCTTCGATATAGGCACTGCATGGTACAAAACGGTACAGAGTAGATGGCATGACTGAGCCTGGTTACTCCCCCTTTCGTTGTACCCCTGTACAAAGTTTTCAACCGAGCTTTTTTTTTTTTTTCATTTTTTTTTTATTTTATTTTTTTCATTATATATATATATATACACATACTGGTAGAATACCCAGACCCAGCAGCTGTCAAATACAGACCGAATCTTCTTCTGTTCTTGACAGCCTGAAAATGAAGAGAGTATCCCGTGTAGCGTATCCTCCACCGCTTATACTCAACTACTGTACAATTTAACGTATAATATGTATGTATTTGTTCTCTTTATGTTTATATATATATATATAGATGAGAAAGTGTATATATATATACATATACATAATTCCATATTAATTTTCAAATGTAATTTATTCGAAAATAAAAAAAACATTATTTTTTAAATTAAAAAAATTTCTTTTTTTTTTTTTTTTATTAAAAAAAGTAAAAAATAAATAAAATAAAAACATTAATAAAAAATTCAATTTTAATATTATTTTTGAATGAAATTTATTTTTTTTTTATCTATAAAATAATAAAAAATAATAATTAATAGAAAAAAAAAAAAAAAATTGTGTCTGACCAAAAACGATTTTTACTACTGACGTCTTAATTCAAGAAAAAAAAAAAAATTTTAAAAATGAAATTCTGCAAGATAAGAAGTTTTGAAATATATGTAAGCCGATATATTTATTTTATTTTATTTTATTTTTTTCTGTAATATTATTTGAAGAGTAATCAATTTGTTACATCTCTCAGTGATTCGCCTCGGGTTATCGCATCATTATCATAACTATTGTTGAATATTATTTAACGATGCAATGAGCATTATATACTCGACCGGTTTAAATAAATATAATTTTTATTATTTATTTATTTATTTTTTTATATCATGCGGTTGTTTTTCGGTTGTTTATTTTTTTCATTCTGTGGTTGCCATGGGCTTACATTATGTATATATGATATACAGATCGGTATAGATCACTGGCGCATCGAATTGTTGAGATATATTCACTCGACATTTGCACAAAAAAAAAAAAAAAATAATAATAAACAACCAAAGAAAATTATTATAAATTTTTTCGCATTAAATTTTTTTTAATAATTGAAACATTTGTGAGATTAAATACAAATAATTATTGACTTGTTTTATCCTATGAGCAGCATGTTTATCAACTTTTATACTGTTTAAAGATAAAATAAAATAAAATATATAAAAACTTTGATTTTTTGAAAATTTAAGTTCAATTTATTTTTGTTATATTGGCATATCAAAAACGAGAACCAATGGCACAACCACCCGCGACACTTTGGTGAAATATTGCAATTCGATTTCAACACCTTTACCTCGTTAATTAGTGAATCTTTCTTATTTGCACCTTTCTGATGGTGTAATATCTTTTTCTTTATTTTTTTTTTTTATTTTAATTTTTATCATGAACCACTTTTATTTTCATTTCCGACGTTCGTGGACCATTTAATTACACGACAAAATGGAATATTTTATCTCTTTAACATGCAGGTAATATATAAAAAAAAAAATATATATATATCGACTTTAAGCTACTGCATTTATGGATAATGATTTTTTTTTTTTTTATTTTTATACTTTTATACTTTTATATTTATACGCAACATTGACACTTTGGTAATGAGGTACGAATTGGAATTCCAAACACGCTCAACCATAAATCTCTTGAGTTTTCATTTAATCTAAATTGTTTGATATTATTATTTTTTTTTTTTTTTCTTATATATATTTAGTTTGTAAATCTCACGCATTCTGACTATAGGGAGAAACTAATTGTCGACTTGGGGGATGATGTTGACCATGAGGGGTTTGATTCAGTGTGTACAAGAGTGGTTGAGAAATCAGAAGCACTCGAGTTAAACATATATATAATATATGTTCAAAGAAATAAGTGTGGCACGCGTGTATTCACAGACATACATATTGAAAAAGGGGTAACAGGGGGTTTATGTTAAAGTGTATATATATATATATACTATAAACACAAGGGTGCTTGAAAGTCGAGTACCAACAACAGATTTTCTGTAACACGCAAAAGTAAAAAAAAAACAATGCAAAAATAATATATAAAAGTGCCAAAGTCTCAGTATGTATACACAGGATAAGAGTCATAAGAGGGTGGGTTTGTTTCTGCACATGAAGTGTTGAGTTTCACACACAAAAGTTTTTTTTTTTTTTTTCCCTTTCTGCATAAAGTATAAGGATACTTGAACGATTAAATTAGTTGAAAGTCAAAATCAACTTTGATAAGTGATATTATTTTACGGAACAAACAAATTTGTTTTGTTTTATTTTATCAATTGTTTTGAATGATGTTGCTGCAGGTATTTATTTATTTATTGTTTTTTTTTTTTTGATACATTTGATTTTTATATACTTTTTTATATACTTTGAAGTGTTCATAACAAAGAAAATAATTACGTCAAGTTATAAATTTACAATTCAAATTTCAAAATAATCTAAATAATTTGTAATTTTAAATAACTTTAGTCTTTCAAATGAATACAACTTTTCTTAAAAATAATAAAATTTATAAAATAAAAAAAGTAATTCAAAATGATATCAACAATGAAATAATTTTGCACATCGTTGATCAGTCTGTCAAATATTTTTTTGTTTTAATGCCCTTGAGCACAACATCACTCATTAAATGGAAAAATAATATAAAAAAAAAAAAATAGTGACAGATTTCAGTAAAATAAAATTCTGGATATAAAGGTAATTTTTATAAAGATTAATTTGAAAAATAAAAAAATTTTACAAGTCACTATTTTTATGATAAAAAAAAGTGTCTTTCTACTCAGCTTGAAATATAACTCGCGAATAATATTATCTTTACTCGATCGTCGAGATATTTTATTTTATATTTTTTTTTTTCTTATTTGGAAAGCTTTTGATCATAACAATTTACACATTATATTAAATATCACGTAGTTAATTTTAAATTTTTTATTTTTGTTGGAGAATATATTTTTCATGGTAGATATCTTGGTGCAACCTTTACAAAATTACATCAACCTAACCCAAGGGGCACCACTTATTCGAATATTTGGTTCGCCATGTTGCTTGTATACAACATATATATCGCCGCAGGGATTTACCTCTCACTGCTAGTATCATATATGATATGTAAAGTATCGATATTATGTATTTATTATAATATATATCCTGGTTGAGAATATATGCACTATATATAGACACAATATTGCTTGTTGTTTTTATTCAAAATTTCATACAAGTATTAACTTTGTGGTTATAATGTGGTCCCAAAGGTATAAAAATACGTGATTTTTTTATATTTTAAATTTAAATTATACTTTAATAAATGCTCAATGAATATTTGCATACTTTTTTTTTTTTTAATATTTTTTTAAACTATAAATTACATGTATTTTTGATTGCTAATAAACATTGATTAAAGTTTGTTTAATTTTCTTCAAACACAAAGTTCCATAAATATGAAAATAAAATTCTTGTTTTCAATTAATTTTAAAACTGTATAACGCAGCTGCCAGTGTTTTGTCTAAAAATTTTTCTTATTTTTATCAATATATATCACGTTGTATTTATATTTCAACTATAAAAAAATATCTATTCGTTGTCGTTCCACAATGACGACATTCTTTAAACTTATCATCACAATTATTCACCACCCAAACAAAAACATTAATCATTATTTTTATTTCATTTTATTTTTATTTTTTTCATTTATATAAATCTGTCGAATTTTATTTTTGTCAAAAGTATATATGCTAGAGATGAGAGAAAAAAAAAAAAAGAAAAAATTTTAAATTTATTTTTATATATTTTTAATTTAAGTTTTTTTTTTTTTTTTTCATTTTTATAATATTTTTTTGTTTGGTCATATGTATGTATGTGAGAGAAGCGAGAAATTAAAAAAATATTCGAATACTATACAACGGTCAAAGAAAGGCCTGTTTTGTGATGATGCTCATTGCCTGAGGGATAACTTTGCCAAAGAGATGGTGGCTGGTTTGATGGAATGTTGTTGCCTCCGACCCAACAGGCCCTCCCTCTGCACGAGCCACACGAGTAGAGGCCATCATTGAACATTTTATACAAAAAAATTTCAAAAGCCAAAAACTAACATTATATATATACATGTACTGACTGTAATTTTTTATTTTAAATTTTGTTATATATTTTTTAAAGTTTATTTGAAAAAATATCACATGATTGCATGCAGTGATGATCTTGATTACATTTTTCATCAAAAATTCAATGTTTAAATAAATCCATATCATATAATATTGAATTATTATTTTTTATAAAGTTTATAATGTGGTTTTATATATCAAAATTACTGGTACGATCAAAATATGATAAAATATATAGCCAATGTGTGTATGCGAGTTACAATATCTGATGTTAAAACGATGTGCGCAAGTTGATTTTATTTTATTTATTTATATTTTTTTCATCAAGATAGATTTAAGATAGTGACACATATTTCTTTCAACATATTCTGCACTATCTGGATTTTTATATATGATATATATACCTACATATATTATATACATTTATTTATTTTTCTTTTGATATTTTTAATTCAATTTTTTATCTACTTGAAATTGAAATGATTGTTATTATTTTTATTATACAGCTAAATTAATTAATAAATATATAATGTATATATAACACTATTTGCTGGTGACCATTTAATAACATTGCGGGACATTAAATTTCTTGTAACAATTATTTCGATTTATCTTTTATTTAACACACACACACACGGATCTCATGGTTTTCTCAATATCATATATATTCCCAAGAGTATCATCATACACCAAGTGTCCTTTTTTTATTTTATATATTTTTTTCATTCTTTCTTTTTTACCTTGTCGCTTGGCATCAGCTAATTTATCACTCGTATCCATCTTCGTTATCGCCGGCTGATTGAGATCTACCGTGGATTTTATCTATGTACGTAATTTTTTATTTAACTTTTTATTTTTATTTCTTTCACTCAATGACTCTGCCAGTCTTTCTGTATACACTCATCCAGAAAATAATTGGAATTGAATTAACTGTATATATAAATTTTTCAGACATTTTTTTATTTTATTTTATTTTTTTTTTTAAATACAATATATTGCAACATACTTGTATACTTTTGAGAAAATAAAAAGACAAATAATAGTATGACAGTTTTAAAATTATTTATTTTAATTTTCACAACTCAGTATATACTTGTGTTATTTTGCATTCAATCAGACAGCAGATGTACATGCGAGTATATTAATATACACATTTGTGACAAAGAAAACCCATCATCAAAAATTATACCACAAGCGCCACCAGACATTGCGTTATTATCATATTGTTATCATCATTATCATATACAGTTGTTTTGTTTTGTATTTATTATTATTATTTTTTTATTATTTTTTTTATATCATGGTTATTGAGCGGTAAATTTGTCGCCACGTGTTTTATTGTACGATAAAATTGGAGGGTGGTATGTATATACATGACAACCCTCAATGTATTGAGGCTTCAATAATGTACCAGTGGTCGCGACAAAAACATGATGCACACTGTACTCAATGTGTCACTCAAAATCATTATCATTTAAGATATTAAATTTGGTTTTTAACACTTTAACACTTTATTGATTTTTAAACCAGTTTTTTTTTCATAAATATTATATTTTAATTTATTTTAATTATATTATTAAAACCCAAAAAATTATTATAAAAATAAAATACATTTTTTTCTCTTTGTAAATTGATTCAGTATGTAATGAAGATCACAGGTCCCATCAAGTCTTATTAATTACCAAAATAATTTTCAACTTTTTATTTTTATTTTTTTTTTTTTTCTTATTTTTGTCATTCATAAAATACACAAAGATTTATTAGTATATATGTTATATGAAGATCTCTTTATTTTTACGATTTAATTTTTTGTTTTTAATAAAAAAAAAAAAAAAAAAAAAAAAAAAAAAAACACTAATATGTATTTCCGGCAGAGATTTTAATTACAGTCAACTCTTTTTATTTTTTTTTTAAATTTTTTTTCTATTTTTTCTAAGGGATGTTGTGTAAAATGACAAGACCACAAAAAACAACATCCTTCTTGTGTATATATATATGATATACACATCTATAAGCAGAAAGATGAGAGTTTTAGTCAAAAGAGGCACGTGCGTATCACATGTCGTTCAAATGTGAGATAGAATGAGAAAGGGTGAGAGGTTTTACATTTTGCTACCATTAACACTTTAATTTTTTTTTTTTTTTTTTCACTGCTTTTTTGGTTATAACTATATGATACATACAACGTTAACGCAACTCTTAAAAAACTATATATTTTTTTTGATATTTTATGTTGTTGGTGGTCTAAATTTTAATAAACCATAAACGATATTTTTATTTTTATTTTTATTAAATAAATAATGTCAAATAAATAAATCAGATTTTGTATATATATTTTGTAGCAAGTAGCCAAAAAGCCCTTGAGCATATATACTTGATATCGAATTATCAAATTGCACAAACTGTCATAGTTGATAATTAAGACAGCATCTCACGTTTAATTTAGACAATTATCATTGTAACATAACCATTGCTTTTGACATATCACGAAAGCACTGAATTTCTACAGTACCACACATTTGGACAAAACTATACTCGTTGTATTATAATTAATACAATCTCAAATACGTGCTCATTCTAATTTGAACCCTTTTACAATACACATTAATATTTTACAAGATATCACATCTCATTTTCTTGTATTTACTTCAAATTTAAAAAATAAAATTAATTTAAAAATTATTATTTTTACTTGGGTTATATTGAAAATTTATATTGACTCTTAAAACATGATGACTTTTTTCACAACTAATAAATTAAATATAATATATATATACGTACATGTTGATAATTGATATGTTGAATTGTATAAATAAATAAATAAATAAATAAATAAATAAATATGTCCAACTAGACGTGCTTGACGATGCACTCATCTGGATGCACCTTGAGAGTTGAGAGGGGTCAGTGTTTGTTTAAATGGCCTGACACAGCATGGTCATTTTTCTTTGGTTGAAGAATCAATCGATCTGTATTCATAGGCCGTACGACATAAATTACTACTCGGTATGTCCATGAATCAGATAACTGTCAGGGTCGCGATGTCTCAATTATATAAGTTTTTATTTTGTTACCGCGCAACATCATGATCTGCATTTTATTTTTATTTTTATATTTTTTTTTTTTATTTTTATTTATAGTATCATATATATACATATATAGTAACTGTGATATCACGTATATATTATTTTCAATTAATTGGTTTTTCTATTTTTTAATTTTATATTCATTAATTCAACTGTCTTGATTTTTTATGTTTTGTTCAGTATAAAAATCGAGTTATGGAATTGCGACATGGACAACTGATGACTATATTTTTTAATATTTTATTTATTTATTTATTTATTTTTTTTTGTTAAACTGTTGGTCACGAATGGTATGAATTGTCATCGATCATTGTTAATGAATATTCCTATATTCTTTCCCTTTTATATATTCTTTACAAAAAAACTAAAACAAAAAAATATGTCCCATCAAGTTTGTTGGATTTATTCAAACTGCGATGCTACTTGAACTTTTATTCAACATATTTATATTTTTTTTTTTTTTTTTTTTTTATTATTTATATATATATATCTACTTTGTTTTCTAATATCGTCAGAATTTGCATGCTGGCCAACAATGTTCTAACATGAGTGAATAATGGCACAGTGTCGCGACACTGCAAAAATGTTTTATATTTTATTTTTATTTTTATTTTAAATTGATGAAATCAGTAAAAAAAAATATATATATATATGCATATAGTCTCAAGCATTATCATCAAAAGATTTATATCATTGTCAACAATGTTGAGTTTACTGATTTATTTATAGTTCATGATTAACCATAATTTTCATGATTATAATCACGCATATTGTTATCATTTAAAAATTAAATAAACACACAATAATTTTATGTTGATAAAATATATATGATATGTTATAATATATAAAATTTAAAAACAAAAAATAATAATAATAATAATAATAATAATAATATATATATATATATATTAAAATAAAATAAAAATGAAAATAACCAGCTGGGTTTTAAATCATTGGCGTCATGCGGCTCATTTGTAAGACAAACTAAAGTTTCTGTAGTTAAAACATATTATCTCACCAACATTTGTTTGGTCTCATCACCAATTGGTTGTGAATTTTCAACAGTTTTAAAAAGACACATATATATTTATATATATATATATATACTATGAAGATGATTATAAAGCTAATTCATTGCGGGACATCACCCCGCCAATCAGACAATTAATCTTTCCACAAAGTAGTTCATGATTTTTTATGATTTTTTTTTTATTTTTTCTTATTACTACTATATATATATATATATAAAAAAATAAATAAATGAAAGATAAAAAAATCACGTCAAATTGAGTGATATATATATTTAAGTGGACAAGTGACCAAGAATTATCAACTGTCATTGACTTGTGAATGCTTTTTCGTCTTAAATATTTATATATATGATTATATTCGTTGAGCTAACATCACATTTAGATATATAGAAATGAAATTTTGTATTTTATATATTAGATATATACATTTCATTGCTAAAAATAAATTGTTAAATTGTCAAAGTGACTCACCAGTTTTACTTTGACATTATAACATGCACACACACACACACACACACATAATATATTAAACTAAATCTTTGAATCAAAAAGAAAGAAAAAAAAAATTAATAATTTGGTGTGTGTCATAAAATTAGTCTGTTTCATCATGACTTAAAATTAATATTTTAATTCCTCTAAAAAAGATTGACACAAGTATAAATGTATCAATAAATTATTTATTTAATTCTCTTGATCTTGATATTCATAAAAATTTATTTACTTTAATTCTTTGTTTTTTATGTTTTTTGATCTCATCTTAAGTATTTTGACCCCAAGAATATAAGTTGACTTTGTGTTGCCTTTGCTTGCTCTCAAGAAACGAAATGTCTGTCCGGTTGTCAATTTTAGTTTACATTTGTATGATAAGTGGCAGTTGAGAAAAGCCAAACATATATATATATAAATGTTCACAGTAAAAAGTCAAATATATATATAAAGAGACATGAGAAAAGTGCACATAGAAAGCACTTGAATTTTTTTTTCCAAATCTTTTACCTTGCTGTTTATCTTTGAAGAAGTAACATGAGAAATAATATAAAAAAAAAATTTTATTTAATAGTGCGACAAATGTCTATGATATGTACGTATTACCGCATTTACCATCATTTATTTTTAACTTCAATATGTGTAGCTAAGAAGACCAAGATGAACTCTAAATAAATTTTGTTTTAGCCTCGGTGTTGTTTCAAACTTTCAACTTGGTACTCATCAAAATTGTCCCAATTAATTTATATAATTTAAATATATATTTAAAAGCTATTTAATTTACTAATCAAAAATATATATGGGAAAATTAAAAAATTAAATTTGGAATATATATTCAATACATTAATCAACGAGACATAGACAACATGGTACACAGTCATGACGATGTTGCTGCTGCCAATTTCAAAATATTTTCAAACGACTTTCTTCAATTCTTCTAAATATAACTTGAAAAATAATAATGTCACATTTTAGTTTTTATGATCATCTATACGATATAAAGATGAGTTTGAATATGTGTGTGGGTTGATGTTGAATCCAAAGCAATCCAAAGCAGGAAAAGTTAACGTATAATTGGCTGCACTTAAATCTTTATATACCGTAGCAATAAAAAATGCGTAGAACGCCACATAAATTTACATGAGTACAATATAAAACGAGCACCCTTTTTTATTATTTTTCTTCTTTTAAATTCAATTTTCTTTTTCTTGTCAAAAAAAATAAAAAATCATTTTATTTTTTTCAAATTTGAAATCATATCATTCAGTATATCTTGAACGTAAAATATTTTTTTTTTTTATATAGCAAAATATCCTTTACATTGAAATGGAAATAAAAAAAAAAAAAAAAAAATACATTCTACATTCCCGATAAGAGTTGGTCATTTATAATCCCAAGTCAAGAAAATTTTCAAGAGCCCCTGAATGAATTGATGGGGGATCTCTGATAGTATTGCTATATAATCAAAAAAAGAAAAAAAATTGTCATCGTTATCGATACCAATAGATGCTTTTTTTTTTTTTTTTTTAATACAAAAAAATATATATATGACAAATATAGAAACACCTATACAAAATAGGTATATATTTATAAAAAAAAAAAAATTAAAAATAATAATAATAATAATTAACAAAAGTGACAATTTTTCAGTCTTAAAAAATGAAAATAAAAAAAAAAAAAAATCGAATCCATCGTAGTATCTCTCATTACTGTCTCACTCAAAGTCACCCTTGTCCCTTCAGGGACCACGAGAAAAAGCACTGTGCAATTAAAAAAGTTAAGATTGATAAATGACATGGAATTAATGTTGAGGGTGGAGACCTCTGGAGGGCATATACATATATACACTACAGTCAAAAAAATATATATTTTTGTGGGTATGAATTCGTATACATATATATATATATAAAAGTGAAAAGGAGGTGGTTAGAGGGTGGTATTGGTGATAGGATAAAAAGAGGTTGGGTTTCAAGAGAGGGGGTGTATATATGGTGTTGGCAGAAACAAGGGTGGGTTGGGTAAATTTTACAGAATAGTGTGTGTATACAAAAAAAGAGGGTGATATTGCGGGTGGCTTAATAGTGTTTGTATGCATGGGAACTAGTGCGAAGGGTGATATTAAAATCAACCCCTCGGATTTTGACGTGTGCGTCGTCAAAATGGACCGTCACTAAAGGGGAATGAAAAACGTGTCCCGTGACTAAAAAAAAAAAAAAAAAATTTTCTTTTTTATAATAAAAATCTATCAACGAAACATGATATTCATTTGTTATATGTATATATATATAATATTTTTTTGTTATTATTTGAATTGTTTTAGGTGACGCAAGTAATGCGAGTATTGGTAGTGGTGAAGGTACGGGTGAAGAAGATGATGATTCTTCGGGTAAAAAAAATCAAAAGAAACGAGGTATATTTCCCAAAGTTGCAACAAATATTTTAAGGGCGTGGCTATTTCAACACCTGACGGTAAGTTTAATCAATTTTTTTATTTTTTTCTATTATTATTATAAAACAAGAGACATATATCAATAAATGAGATAAAAATAAAAATACAAAAATATATGATATATATATCTTCTGTTGGAGCCCCCCTCGGTAATGTCTATATATATAGCATATAATGCAAATATATGGAATATTCTATGGAAGATAAGAAATATTTATATATTCATTTTCCATTCATTGAAACATTTTCATTCTTTTAATATATTATATCGCATATTCTATCTTTGTTTGAATTCGTCATGATTCACGAGTAATATGAGCCGCAAAACGCACAACCCGATTAGCTTCCCCTCTTTCAAAACTACATAGAATTTACTATGCATTTTCTATGTGAATGTAAATGTAGTTGCCTAATACAGTATAGTGTAATACATGTCTCTTTCAACTGGCATTGAATACAGCAAGTTGAATTTTCGTGTGATCAGGTTACCTTGCTCAGCGATAATCATATTGCAAGCTTGGTTAATGCCATTACCACATGTCTGTATACTAAGGGGATGAATATATAACCACCCACTCATCCTAATGCATATATAAACTATTTTCTATTTCACTTTATTCCATTATAATTAAAACTAAATAAATATACAATAATATTACATCAATATTTGTCTTCTCAAACTGACAAACGCGCATCTATATGTATATATAGACACACATTAAAGTATTTCATTTTAAATTTTCAATAATTTTTTTTAAATGAATGTATTTCATAAACTGATGTAATGTAATCCAAGATTTTTTGTTAATTGTTTCAAAAATATAATTACTTGAAAATTTACATTATATATTAAAATTTTACTCTGAATTTTCTTTTTTGCCAATTTTACCTTCAAATTATACAAAGTTGATTTGTAATTATTCTTCTCATTGATTCATACAGCAAACAAAATTGTATTCTTCACACACAATTTGATTTAAAATAGTTTTCAAATTAATTTATTTGTTGTTAACGATGAGCCTCGCAAATTTTTTAACTTGAAAATATTATATTCAATATATACACTTGCGTTGATTACATGACTGATCCAAGCATGCACCAATGAGATTTCAGTATGAGACTTAAGTGCGTACAAATATATAGAGTGATTTAATAAAGAAGGATAAAATGAGATAGAAATACACCTGACCACAACTCTGAGCCATGTTGGACAGCTAAATATAAATTAAATTAATTTCCTGTACATTGTATACATATACATATACATATATACCACAACCACAATCATCCATTCAGTATCCTATCCAACAACAAAATAATTTGATTAAATTTACGTTTACGTTAATAACAAATAAATAAATATATATGTATTATTAATGCCGCATCACTTAATTTTATTCTTTTTCTCAATGAATACTTTTTCACTTTTGATTCCATTTATATATATTATTTATCAACTTTAATCTATCTAATGCATTTCAATTTAATTATACATGTGGTGGTTCATCATATTAATGTAGAATTGTGTGATATTGCTTATTCAAAATGTTACAACTATATTATATATTTCTTTTTTAAAAAGTTTTAAATAATATATTTCAAGATAAAATATCTAATAGTGTTTGCATAGAACAATAATATATATTAATAATAAATAAAATATATTATAACAATAAATTATACTCAAACTTTAGTATATATAATTTATTAAATCAATAAAAAACAATTGACATAAAGTTATTGTTTTATTTATCAAAATTCAGCTGAGTATAAATATTATAACAACGAAAACTTGATAATCTTTATCTTTTTTATTCATCCGTCGGTTGGCTGTTAGTCTGTTACATTAAATATATAATTTTTTAAATGAAAAATACTATTTTTTCTCGTTTGCATCATGAAAAAGAAATTATATTCATATACTTGTTTATTTTACATAAATCATTTTAACCATTAGTGTAAATATATAATTTTTTTTCCATTCAGTTTTTATCTAAAAATCAATATACATATTTTAAAACCATTTTATATTGCATTTTAAAATATATATCTATATATATAGTGTCATCAGACAAAATTTCTATTCAACACGATTTCTACGGTATAATTCAATTTATTATTTTCATTATTTATTTTATTTTATATTTATACTATCCAAATGGAAATTTTAAAAATGTATATTACCACTGTGTGTGCTAATCGATTTATATTAATATATATTTTTATTTTATAAAAACAATTGATAAATATGCTTATGACAGCTTTAAAAAAAAAAAAGCACCAATTTTACAATATAATTTAAAATCCAATAATTCATTCATTGACAATTTTAATTTTCATATTTAAATATATTGAAAACAATTTATGATATATTTTCAATAAAATCAGAAGAAAGAAAAAAGAATTTAATTTTAATTATTTTTTATCTTTTTCATTATTATTTTCTAAAAAAAAAAAAAATAAATAAAAATTATAAAAATATTGTTTGGCATTTTTCATTCAACAGTTTTATATATAAAATTAAATAAAAATTGAAATATGAATTTTCATTTTTAAAAATTTAATTTTTCAATATCCCACATCGTTTTTCTTATCGCACTTATAAATATGATATTTGTATTTTTTTTTTTTTTTTTTCTAAATATAACAACTTTCCGGATGTTTAAATGACAAAAAAATCGCATTAAATAAAAAACTTTTTTTTTTTATAATATTTTATAAATTCTTGATTTTTTTTTCTTCGAATTATATTGTGTTGGAATACAAATAATCATGAAATACATGTCTTTTACGATCCATTCACTTTTTATGATAAGAAAGAGGGAAAATATATATAAAAAATATAAAAAATTTAGCCAATGGAAAAAGAAAATGCTTGCTGATGTCGTTTTGTCGAATGTCTTAAACAATTTGCATAGAAAATCATAGTGGCAGTTTTTTTTTTTTTTTTTATTTCAACAGTAAAAGGGGATACTCTCTTGGTACTTGACTTGGTGGCATCCTGTACTGTGTCACTTGATTTTTTTTTTACTTCCCTTTTGGGCCAACCCTACCAAACACACCGCGGAGCGTTTTATGCGACCATAACCATAGTTTGAAATGGCCCACTTAGATCTGTATCATCCTCTTATATACAATCAAGAAAACCCAGTGAAGCTGGCATCTATTGTCCCTCTGGCAATTTCTTCATTGTAACACTTTTTATTTTTTTTTTTTTTATTTATTTTTTTATACTCACCACATTTACAACGTTAAATTACTCATTCAATGATCGTTCAATTGAAAATTTATATATCATCAGCTTATTTTTTTTTTATTTCATTTTATTTTATATATTTCCCAACGAAAAACAAATTTTTAAATAAATATATTTTTTTTTATTTTTAAAAATGATTCTTGTATTGGAAAATTTTATTCCGTCTGAATAAAATATCATCTCAAGCGTATATAAGTTTCTGTTTTTTTTTTTTTTTTTTTTTTTTATATGTTTTTACTCCATTGACTTTAAATAAAATAAAAAAAATAAAATAATATAAATTTTTTGCAAGATATTTTGCATACATTGACTTCTGGCATTTTTTCACTCGAATAAATACTTACAGTATTTTTTTTTTTTACATATGAATGAAAATTTGATAAAAAAAAAAAAAAAAATTATTTTTATTTTCATTTCAAGCTGACATTTAAAAAGAGGGCGGTTATTTGAATATAATACCAAGGCTCGTCACTGCCGACAAGCGCAAAGATATAACCATACAATCATGTTGATGTGTAAATTATTTTTCATGTAATAATTTATAAATAAGTTTTTTTTTTTTTTTTTTTATGAATTGTAAACACATATATAAATAGGAAGGGCGCCGTCTAGTCGATTCTATCAAGGTTATTTGTACAGGTTACAGACACTGAATAAGGTTAAGGTGGGAAGCAAGTCTTGTTGAACCTCTTTCACCTTGATTACCAATTTCTTGGTTCAAGTTAGATCTGTAAATTTATTGTATATACATATATAAACATAGCCAACTTGAACTCTGAGGAAGGAAGCTCTTTGCAAGTTCAATTTATTTTATTTTTATTTTTTTTAAATATTATTTTCTTTAGTATATGCTTTCAATGAGGAAAGACTCAAATGGTTGGTAAACTCTGCAGTTGGTAATTAAAAGAGTTTTGCTTCGGTAGCATAGACTGTTATCTTCAGCTGAATTTCACCGTTCACTTCGATACGTAAATTTATAACAATCTTTCCTGCTTCATTCGTATACAACCAATATCTTTAATACAAATAGTTATATGCATGGTTATATACTCATTTAAAATGCGTTTAATATGAATTGGGAAAAAAAAAAAATTAATATAAAATATATACTTAATTACTTATGACAATTAAATTGAAAATATTGATGATTAAATTTTTTTATTTATTATAACAAAAATAATAATAATTGCAAAAAAAAGGTGACCTTGCATTTTATACAGTTTTATACACCGTGTATATATAATAATGGTATCATAAGAGAAAAAAATATTGGTAGCAATTGGAGGAGGAAGGTCAGAAGATAGAGAGGATATGCGAATGGTACTGGGATTAGACTGTCGCTTTGTCGACAGTGTAATCCCCTATTTTTGTGAAATTTATCGGCATTAATCCCTTGTCCCCGCGTGCGATGCTGAATCTCCTTCTATTTCCGATGCCATTTTTATTTTTTTTATTCATTCCTTTTAACCCCTGCTTTTGTCGATTTTAAAAATAATAGAATGTGTCTCTGTGACTCGCTAAAATTCACTTTGTCATTCAGACTCGGTGGGACTGACAAAAAAAAAAAAAAAAAAAAAAAAAAATGGCCCAGACAATATTCCCTGATCTGGACTTGGTAATCCTGGTTGGATTTAAAATATTCGTATCTTGAATATGCATTCGTCGATTTAGTGACTCTAAATAATTTCAATAGCTGTAGAAAAAAATAAAATAAATAAAAAAATATATATTTAAATTTATGATGTAGACAGTCGTTTGATAAAAAAAAAAAAAAAACAATCTTGGACGACATAAAATTGATATTTTATAAATTTAAAATTATTCAAATCTAAATATATACCTATATAATAAAATTATTTCCAACAACTCAGCTATATTATATTGGTAGAATAAAAGACCCCTTCGTTGGTTAGATTAATCCAATAACACGTACACTAAAATATTCAAGTCGAGAGCCGACACATTATAGCACAACATGACTTTAAGTCTGAGCCTTAATGGACGTGACACTGCAATGTCATAAATATGCATTGAGAGAAATGCGTTTTCAACGCTTGGTCAGACTTGATAATTAACTACGTTGACAAGTCACAATATTCATACGATGAAATATAATAAAAGTTGAATAATTTGTTAAATCATTTGAAAGACAAAAGTAAAATAATATATTTAATTTTAGTTAATTTTATGAATGAAAATGATTCTCGCAATAATAGATCAGTAAAATTTATTTTCCACAAAAAAAAAAAACGTATGGATATCGCTAGCATCCCATTAGAGTGAGTGCTAGACATCTAGAAGTTTAATAGTCGAGTGGGCGTATATACATACATGTATATATATATATAGAAGAGACTAACATCCTGCTTTATTTCATGATTATTCACTTGTGTGTCTGTCTAGAAACTACTATGCATCCCTATATACGCATATATATAAATCTAAAAGTTTTCAAAGTGCTGGTGGTCATCCAAAAAGTGGCATCAATACTTGATACATACTCCCTTTTACAAATTCAACCAATCCCTTTTTTTTTTTTTATTTTATTTTATTTTATTTCATTCATTTTTGCAACCCTCATCACTATACCATGTAGCAGTATATATATACACAATTTCCCAAAGGCATCAGTTGTAGGCTAGATCAATTCGCGAATCATATTATTCACAATACATTGAACACTTTCACACTGGACGCATTAAGGAAAAAAAGATTTTTGGTAATGACCACTCCAAGTGAAACCAGAGCATTGACATTTATTTTTTTTCTTTCCAATTTAAATGATCAAGTTACGCCTATATATACATATAGATATTGATATATTTATATTGTATCTGGAGATGAATATTTTACTCATTTTCAATATCTACAATGGCTAGATGAATTTGTAAATTTTTTATCTTCAGTTTTTTGATATATGATTCTACTGATCAAACAGTACATCTAGCAATTTGATTTTAAAAATGTCAATATCATCATCTTATTTGAAGGAACCAATTGACATATTGTCAAACTATTTAATTAATTTTTCAAACATATATATATATATATATAAAATTATCTAAGGTGCAGCAAAGTCATATACCGTCAGTCAATATGTACTTCCTATTTCCGTTTGTTTAACATATATATTTTTATATTAGAGACACACACTTTGATTGCTAATGAAACAACTTGATTTCCGGCCATTAAATTTGTATTCAAAGCTCTATATATAGTTAGCATTGAATCTTGTTGCTGTTGTTGTTGTTGTTGTTGTTGTTTTAATTACGATATTTTTAGAATCAATAAAGATGTCTTATTTCTTTTGTTGTTCTTCTTCTTTACTTTTTTCTTTTAGTGATAGTTTTATATATAATATATTGTATCATCAACATCAAACTGGTCAAAGCAGAAAATTTTAGTTGTGCAGCAATAAATTATCCTTTGTCCATTATCTCTCATAGCAGGATTACTTGACCATCGAATCTCCCACTGGCGTTTAATAGTCTCATGAGGGGGTATAACATCCCCTTCATCGTAGCTATATCTAACTCACACAATGTATTTGCTACTGTATTTCATTTCTCTACATGATGCAGCTATTATATATATATAAATACATTCAAACATAAATTTTGATTTTGAACAATATGATAAACATCATGCTGTTGTTGCTCCATGTTTTTTTTTTATTTATTTCTTCAAGTTATACGTATATTCAACTTCAGTATCAAATATTATATTGTAAAATTTTTTTGCAATCAATTTTTTTTTTTTTTTTTTTCTGTTTTATATTTATTTGTAATTTCTTCAATCACATCAAGAGGTGATGTTGAAGCGATAATAATGTATGGGTAATTCAACTCACCAGCCAATATGATACTAAAGCCGGTTCGCCTAATTGACGTCGGCTAACCGACCGAGTCATCTTTATCGGTTGTGTCATGCGATAAAGATGACTTGATGCGTGAAACACGTCGATTGGAATCGCGATCGAATTAGTCCCTGTTTGGTCATCCAGCTTAATTATAAATTCATCGAATAACTAAAACAGTCACAAATAAAAAAATATATATGTATGTATGAGAGATTGAAATGAAATTTTTTTTTTTTTTGTTAAACTGCAGTTGAAAAAATAAAAATAAATATATATCTAAATTATATTATATGCAAGTCAAGATATTTATGTATATATAGGTATAAGGATTGAATTACGATTCTCTTGTGACTATTTTTTTCATTTAATATCCAAGTCAAAATGTATTTTACTTTATATTTATATACATAGTAGCTGTGTGCTTTAATAAAATGATAAGGTAGATGAAACTGCAGATGCTTCAATTGCAAAGATGAACTCCAAAGTGCCAAGAAAATGTTTCTGTATGTCTTGTAATTCAACGATTCAACCATTCTTTAATTCAGTCTGACAGGTGAACCCGTCGGCTATCCCTCGGGGTAAGATATATTCGTTTCCTAGGATTTCCTACGGGATCTCTGAGATCTTATATCATGTATCTTTGTGTATAAATATATATATATATAAGCAATTTCATCGTCTACGCCCTTCTATTACTGCGAAAAAATATATACAATATGTACGCATATACATATAAACTCATCATTTTAGCATACAACAAAAAAATTACATTAAAAGCACGTATCTACTTGTGATTGCACGCTAGGCCATATTAATCACCAGGATCATCAATGATTATTTTTAGAAATGGTAATACCGTCTAGCCATTATTCATGATTAGACTATCAACGTGACGCTTTTTCATCAAATATTTTTCACGTGAATTGAATTATTTTTTATTTCATTAGCTACATATATAAAAAATATAAATTGTGATTAAATCATGTGTCATAATATTTATTTAATATTAAAATATGTATTGCAATCCATGGGCTTTGTGTTCAACTTTTCTTTTTAATTATTAATTAATAATTAATAATAATCTTGATAAATCAAGAGTGTCAGATTATATGACGTTAAAAGAATATAAATTAAAATCAAGTATAAAAGTCAAGGTTTCTTTTTTTCTTGTTGAAGAAAAAATATATATATAAAAGTTGTATGTCTTAATTAATTAAATATATATATATATATATACGTACTTGCAGAGACTAGACTTGATGTTAAATTCAATTAGCAATGATGTGATTAAAATTGAAATGTAATAAATATTTGTATTCATAAAATAAAAAAATAAAAAATTAGATTGTCGATTATACAAGCAATCTTTTGATCATAACTATATTTGACATATTGAATACAAAATAATATTGCTTTTTTTATGACGTATTTATGAATCAATAAATATCGTTACGATTTTTCCAACTATTCAAAGTATTATGTGCTCGTCAAATTCAGAAATAAAAAAAAAAAAAACTTTTTATTATGAGGTATATACATAAAATGATATAAAAATTTTTTTTTATTTGAAATCTGTATATCAATTTTCTACAAATTACAAAAAATTAATGAAATAAAATTTATATTATTTATTTATTTTATAATAAAAAAAAAAAAAAAAAAAATATAATATTTTCATTTTATTGCTCATTTAGTTTCATTATAAAAATTTATCTTTTTGTTTGTCGCATTGATTTTTTTTTTTTTAAATTTTGCCGCTAAAGAAACTGATGGCTATTTTGTTTTTTTAATTTTATTTTGAGTCACATAGTGATAGGTCGAAGTGGCATGCGGCGTGTCCCTTGTTGTCGCGTTGAAGATGGTGAGAATGAGCCGCCGAGGCCATAGAAAACATTTGTGGACCGCGCCGGCTCATCAACGCCTCTCGACCTGTACACACAAAACCGATTGGCGCCCTTGACAATGCCATCTACGCATTCCAATCGCGAAAAAAATAACTCGTTCAGGCGTGCCACAATCTCAATTTTTTTATTTTTTATTTTTATATTTCTTGCTTTCTTTGCTCATTCGTAAAAATTAAATCAAATAATAATAATAATAATATATAATGTAGTTTTTTTATATATCATATCCATCATATCTAAATCCATAAATATATTTTAGAATTAATTAATTTATCAATTATTATAATTTCCGAGTTAAAAACAATCACATTTTTGCAAATAAATTTTTAATATTTTTCAAGTGTCGATGTAGCCCATTGATAATTATATAACTTTAACATAAAAAATGATGGTATAATTATATATCTGTTGATAAAAACAATGTATATATATATAAAATAAAAAAAAATAAAATAAAAGTTTAGATGAATGCTGAGAAAATAGTTTAGAGTTTAGTTGAAAAGCATTGAGTCGCAATGTGAGAATAAGGTATATATAAAAGGGGACAACAGAAGGAGGTTGGATTGTCAGAATGAGGTGGGGAAGGAGGTACCCATCGAGATTTATGACAGGCGTTAAGCAGTAATGAAATTGCTCGTTGCTCGTTTCTCGGTGAGGTAGCTAAGGAAAAAGGATCATAAGGGCGAAAAAAAAAAAAAAAAAGTATATATACAAGTATACAAAAGACTCTGAGAATGCAAGAAATAAAATAAAATTAAATGAAAAAAATAAAAAGAAAAAGAGGGTGCAATTGTCGGTTGTGGTGGCAACTTTGTATATTAACAATCACATGGCAATTGCATCTGTCAGTTGATGAGTTTTATTCTTGATGGTGGCGGTATCCTCTGAAATTCATTTAATTTTTAAATTATAAATTTTTATTTATTTATTTTTTTTTTTCATCATGAATGATTTCTTACAATTCAATGAGTATAATATATAATATATGTATATTTTTTAAGTCTCAATTCTCTCTATGATGTAAAAATAAAAAAATTTATATATATACACGTCAAACAACATGTCTAGTAAATAAAAAAATATCATAAAAAAAAATTCATGATGTGAGAATACACACTGATGAACATATAATCCAACAATTTTACCATTATACCATTACCACAAGTAAAGATTTGCTTCAAAGACGATGTAATATATAATAGAAAAAAAAAAAAAAACATGAAAAAATTGATAAAAAAAAAAAAAAAATTCACCAAGCCAAACGAAATACATATCCGTATCCGACCGCAAGCTTTCATTTCCGGTCGATGACGATGGGGCCACTTTATTTCCGGGACATTTATCCCAGTTTATCCCGGTGGTTCTAGGAACAACACTGTCGACATAAAAAACAAAAATCAAAAAAGAAAACTATATGAAATTGTCAATATATAAGGCAATATATATAGGCAAAAAAAAAAAAAATAAAGAAAATATTTGAGGGGTTTGCAAAAATGGCAGCAAAATTGTGGTCGATCTTGCATCAACAAAAGACCAACAACTTACATAAAAAAATCTTTTTTTTTTTTTTTTTAGCTATAGAATTTTTCAATGGGGAGAATCAATTTCATCCATATATTGTACATTGACTCTTCTTTTTCACGTTGATGCTATAACATCTAGGGTGATCATATTTCTTAAATATCTTTGTTAAAGAAAAAAAAAAAAATTTATAAAATTATATTTGACAAATGCAAAATTCTTGAATGATGTATTATCAATGAAAGTGCGGAAAATAAACTAATCAAAATAATGTCAATTGCTTTATACACATATATATAAATTTTTCGCATAGATGAATAAATTATAATTCAGGGACTCTTTTCTTGGTTATACATGTATACATAATGGATACCGCAGACAAGAAAGTGCCAACAGCAGAATTTATTATCTAATTAATTATTAAACTTTGAACCACGAAACAAACAACTGTAGAAATGTTACGTGATTGTCAGAATAATTTTATATTATTTTTATTTCTTCAATACTGTTTCAAGTATAAAACCAAGTCATAGAAATATATATGAGGGTCACATAGATATGTATATACAATACGAGTAATGCGTCTACCCCTATATTTTAGTAATATATTTCAAAATTCTATTAAAACAAAATATCAAGAATTTTTATTCAACAAAATATAAATCCACAAATCTTTGAAGAATAATCTGGTATTTTTCAATTATCAACAAATCTTTTCTATATATATATATACATAAATTATATATCAATCTTTAATACATACGCAAACACAAATAGCAAAAACTAAAAAAAAAAAAAAAAACACTTTTTTACTTTAAGATGCAAAAAGCATTTTACATTCTATGGGGATATTGTAACTCGTTCGGTTGGTTACAATCTTATCGGCATTTTACTGAAGCTTGGTATTTTCTTAGTGAATGTATATATACAATATACATACTCACACACACACACACACACACATACCTATATATTTCAAGAGGGTGGGTGAGACGAGAAATTTATATAAATATATATATAAAACTCCCTGTAAAAAAGAAAGATAAAGAAATAAAGTATATATAAAATAGAAAAAAAACAAAAAATAAAAGCGAGGTAGCAGTCAGCAACCCTTGATCCACGTACCCGTACCCCTTAAGGGTATATTTAAAGAAAAGGTTGAGTATATATATAATATATATGCATAAAAGCAAGACAGTAATATTGTACAACTATAACCCTGGTAAAAGGGGTGGTGTGATAACGTCACAGTGTGACAGAGTGCTACTGCTATCGCACTGCCACACGCCGCCAGAGAAACAAAATGGAACCGTGCACGACCCCTGTGCACTTTACCTACACACACCAAAACATTAACAAACTTGTATATTTTATATCCATCCATCCATCCATACATACATATACGTGGTATATACGTGATTATAAATTTATTTATTTTCATCAATATTAATAATTAAAATAGATTTTTAATTTAAAATTTGATGACAAAAAAAATAAACAATGTAAAGCTTTTTTGGATAAATACATATAGAGATGCTGCTGTATACATTTAAATATGACACAACATAAAATTTTGAAATATACAACACAAGGTCACATGGATGTCGAAACACGGATATCCGTATCATTCGTGAATTCAACTAAAAACTATAAAGCACGCGCATCGATGCCTCCCGTTCACAAAACCATACACCCAATTGTGTGTAACATCATATATGATATAAATATATACATGTTCAATTCATTCGTTCAAAAGCTCAATTTTATATATATATATATATATATATATATATATACGAGCATATATAAAATAATATATGTACCTGTGCTTTTTAACAATCTCGTTTTGTCTCGATTATATTACTGTATCTCTCGTTTCATCGAATCCAAAACAAATGGTGCATTACCCGCATGTTATATAACAACTCATACCAAAAATTTACTCCCTGTCCAGACAAATTCATATAGGTATATTTTATAATTTTAATTTTCACTAATTGTAAAATTCATATATAAAATCCATACCTGCTGCAGTTTTTTTTTATGATAAATTCATATATAATAAACAAAATAAAAAATAATAATAAAAATCAAAAAATATATATTATTATTAATTAAAAAAAATAAAATTATAATATATAATTCTTGGAATATAAAAAAAATATTAAAATAAAAAATAGGGTATTTAAAAAAATAGAAAATATTATTAAATGCAGGTCTCATATGTTTTGAGAAACTAAAAATGATTTATTAAAATGCCACTCCCTCGTTATTTTTTTATTTTTTTTTTGAACATTCTCATTTATAGTATTTTTATATGATGTATATTTGAGTCTTTCAACAACTTTGTATCTATATATATAGGCATAAAAAAATAAAAGTTAAAATATATAATATTAAAAATTAAACAAAAAAAAAAGGTTTCACTGATTCTCAGGGTTCACAGGGATTGATGTGAGGCACAACACAAGTATTTAACTATATTGTATAGAAAAAAAAAATAAAAAAATAAATAAATAAAATAATAATAATAATAATAAATAAAGTTGGCCTTTTGGAATATTTTATTATAGACCTTAACGTCGAAGAAGGCAGAAAATAACGTGGCACTCGAATGGCCCCATTGGCAAAGTTATAAGGCCCACTACTCTGTGTTTACCTCGTACTTCTAATTGCTTATGGTTCTCTCAGAGGGCAGATATTGTTAAAGAGAAAAAGATAAAGACAGACTGATAAACAGAGATAATAACAAAAAAATAAATATAAAAAAAAAGCAATATAGCCGGCCATTACGATGAGCTAAAATGAGACCACAATGTATAAAATGCACAAAAGAAAAGATTCCATATCTTGCGTTCTTTAATTTCAACCTGTATATTCTGAATTTCTTTGGCAATATAATTATTTAATTTACAAGAATATCGAAAATACAAGCAGTATTGTTGTTTAAAAAAACAAAGAAAATAAATATCTATTTTTCATCAAAACTAACAATTATATTTAAACATTATTTTCATGTCAATGTCAGTTTACATACATATAATGTTAAAGTAAAAATTAAATAATAAAATGATTAAATAAAAATTTTAAATGTGTTAATTAAAAGTGTAGAAAAAAATATGTTACAAGTGTTAAATTATTTTGGTGAAAAATATAGAGTTTTTTTCGACATTTGAAAAATGTTATAATAATTAACAAATATTTTTTTATTTATTTATTTTTTTCTGCACTGTATACAATATAGTGTGCATAAAAACCATCAATTCAGTATATAAAGTTAGGGTTTAAAAATAAAAAAAATATGAACGATTAAAAACATTTACACAATTCAACATTAAAAATTAAAATAAAAAATAAAATTATTTTTGTTTACTGATTATCTTGAGTCATAAAAGATGCATGTAATTGCATATTATTTTTTTTTTATTCCTATTTCTCATCAAGGGGTGATTTTTCTATACATACATGTTGTGTTGATGTGTATACAAGTTGAAATAAATAAAAAAAAAAAGATTTTAAAGAAAGATTATATTGCGAAGCCATGTTGGCACGAGAGGGCCAATGGCGGGCGTTACACCTGCCCTATCATTGACGCCATTTTTTTTTTTTTTCCTCTTGCATTTAACGTCCAACTGAGAAGAAGCTTTCAATGCATTAATGTTCCATACGTCTGTTGCATCAACGTAAATGTATATATGTTTAAAAAAATAAAAAAAAATAAAACTTGCAAAAAAAATATCTTAAAAGTTAGTTGATAGATAGTCATTGGAAAACATCACAACACAAACTGCACTCCAAGGTATATATTAAAATTTATTTAAAACAAACGAATAACAGATAATTGTATATGTCAATGTAACGAATTGAAAAACAATGGATATTGCTGTGAAAAAATAAAATAAAAATACATATACATATATAAAAAAGACGAGAGACAGAAGTGCAGAATAATTAGAGAATGGCCGACCACAACGAAAGATCCTCTTGTGATGTGTACCGCCGTCACGATAATTATGCAGAATTGCCACAGTGGATAACTGATGAAAGATATCAATGCTTATTTCATTCCTTCTTTGCATACAGTTATATACCATCGGATTTTTAAATCTTAAAAAAAATTTTATTTTATTTTATTTTTCTGTTTCAATGTTAATGTCACCAAACACGAACCGATCTGATTTGTCAATTTTAGGTTATTTTTTATTTATTTTATTTTTTTTCATTCAATTTCAATTTTAAATAAGAATATATATTTTTAAATTAATATATTTTTTAATGTTATAAAAATTTATATATTATATTTATTATTTTTTAATTTCATTTCATTTCTTTATATGGAAAAAATATATATTTTTTTAAAAATTTCTTCATATTCTTTTATGTTATATATATATGAAACTCAAGGGCACCATGGTCCATGGAAAGTCGTTTCCCATCATCTTGTGATTCTCAAAGTTTATTTAATATATTATTGTTATAAAAATATTTTAATGTAAAAAAAAAAATTTATAATGTTTTCTTCACAGCAAATCATCAGACTTCCCACGCCAATGACGCGATTACATTCTATCATACCACAGTGTATTAAATGGTGACGTTAATCATCGTGTTTATCGTTCATACCAACATTCATTTTCTTTACGTTTTTTTTTTTTTTTTTTTTTATTTTTACATTTATTGCTTACTTTGAAATTTATTTTTTTTTAATGTGATAAACAAAATACTCAACCTTCTCTTGCACTGCAGCCTACAGGCGTGGATTCATGATAATAAAACAAAAAAACCATATTGTATTTTTTTTTTAAATAAAATTAAAAAAATATATATATTGTATATTTAAAAAATGCCGATTGAGAGCAACATATTCCAAGAAATTTGCCGGCAGCAGACTTGACTGGTAATACAACAGCTACTGCAACATTTTGCTATCATTTTCGATTGGCTTTTAACACTTTGCCAAGTATATATACCAATAATACTTTCATTTTACCAACCGCTTATAAATTCCATTTGTTATTTTATTTTTTCAAATATATATATATATATATACACCTCCATTTTACACTGCGGCCTTTCATTCTCATCTTCTTTTTCTTGAATAACATTTGTGTTCTCCATATAATAATTCCCTTGAAAAAAAAAAAAAATGAAATTATTTTTATATTTTTTCTTATTTCATTGCCTGCCTGACGATGGCCTATGGGCAGTCAGTATGGTATGTTATTAGCGTCTGGTGTGCTCGTCGTTATTGCTCTGGCTACATGGTTCCCCATGTCTATGTCCATCTCCCTCATTCATTTCATTTGCCTCGACCAATTTCTTTATTTTTTTTATTATATTTTTTATATTATTTTTGTCTTTTTTCAACGCCTCAAAAGACTCTCTTGATGGTGAGTAACTCTCAGAGGTGGGCAAACTTTTGTATGGTAAAAAATATTTAAAGAAAAAAAAAAAATAAATAATAATAATGTATAAAATCAAGCAACAGACCAATGAAAAATATTCACTGTATTTTTTATGTTGCACAAACGACGCCATATTTGTAGTTTTTAAATACAATTCATTATTTCAACTGAAAATCGATATAAAAAAAAATAAAAAATAAACAAATTAATGATTTAAATATAAAAAAAAATAGTGTTGTGTCAAATAAAATTTACCGCAATTCTTTATATTAATTTACAATATGCGATGATGTTATTATTCAAAGTAAATATGAAGCTGTATATGCGGTGCTTGACCGCAAGCACAGATAAAGCTTTAGCATATAATGCAGCCATGTATGACGTGTGTGGATAATTGCACAAGTTGAATATACATATATATGAGTATGCAGAAACTTGTACACATTTGCTTGGTGTTGGATATTTGGGGTTGTGGTAGCAAAGGGTGTCATCACCCACTCCTTTCACAACTTCTCCCTTCACCTATGCTATACAGTATCCCTTTTATACAGTCTCATCACCCTAGCTATATTTCCTCGTACCACTAATCAAATTCAAATGCATATACCTAGCATCCAACGAGCATATACACACGTTCATTGTTGATGAAATTATGGTCTACTGCACTTCGCAAGCTTTCCCTATGTTTAACTCATGTTTCACGTATATATATATATATTTAACAGAAATTTAATGGTTGAACGTACGTTACAGTAGAAAATTCCTTCAACGTCAGACACATGATGAAAAATAAAAAAATTTATATGAAATTTTTTTTTTGTAAATTAAATTTTTAGATGGAAATATTTAATATATTCACAACAATTGCATCTAAATATTTTTTTTTCTTTTTCAAATAGTTTTCATCTTGAGAAAAAAATTTCTCATATATTATATATATATTATTTTATATATAATTATATATTATTGTAAAATTTTTTATGCATGTTTAATTTATTTTTATGTGTCTGGGTATATCTATGCATATAGATTTATGAATTGTACAAAATTAAATTTTTTCTTTTTTATTTGAGAGAGTATAAAAATATTTTAATTATTTTCAAATATATTTTTATTTCATAAGCATATTATTATTGTAATATTATTTTGTTGCTAAAAAGTTTTGATGATAGACAATTAGTATAAAAAAAAAAAACTCAACAAAAATAATGTACGAACATAATAACATATATTTATATTACTTTTTGAATAAAAAAAATAATGAAAGAAACGTATAGTTATTATAACGCATGCAGGTAGTTACTTATTTTTTTGAGATTATCATTTAATAATAATTTGAAAAAAAATAATATTTTAATTAACTGTTAAAGATTAAAAAATGACTAATAATTTGAATTACATTTTGTTATTTATTATATTATTTATCTTCGTAAATTTAAGTGCGTCTACTAAAAGTTATGAACTCTATAACAACATATCTTTCAAATAACTAGCAGCTAAACAATTATCATAAAACTTTGACATGAATATTTTCAAAGTATAATCTTAAATTTTTATTAACTTGTTGAGACAATAAAAGAAATTTTATCAATGATTAATTGTTGATCACAAAAAGTGTAAATACTATTTAATGAAAAATCAAAATTAATTTAATCACAATCAACTTGCAGTGTAATAAAATAATAAAATAGTTTTTCTTTGATTAATGATCGCATCTCTGCAAGTAATTTGATGATCAAGCAGAGAGAGTGGCTATTATAGTAAATTAGAAATTTAATGAAACAAAATAAATATAATTTTAATCAAATGTGAGGAAAAAAAAAAAAAAAAAAAAAAAATCAAAAACACCATCAGTTTTTTTTTTTGATAAATCCAACATTTGTCATTACATCGTAACACACTGGTGAATGTCAGTATAAATTCTGTATAATATATATTGCAAAACGAATAATAGAGTATACAAAGAATCAAGAAAAAGGAAAAAAGGGTGAAGGGTTATATACAAAGGGAATGAGTTAAACAACATAGAGGTCTATATGCACTTGCCGCGGGAGCCAATTATTCGATACGACGGTTGCTTCGCTACGTGCCGCCAGTATCTCAACAGCGCATCGACTGTATAAAACCCTTTGGCTATCCTCATTTTGCTTTTGTATATATCTCTTGTTTTTTTTTTTTTTTTTCCTTTTTCATGTATTATTTTTTATTTTTGCCTTATATTCTTATTTTCTATCTTGTATTATTGGTTTATTTTGTTTTTTCTTTTTTTTTTATTTTAATTATTTTCATGTCTTGACGAGCTTCTTGATGGAGAATAAATATAAAAACAAAAAGATAATCTATTTTTTCATTAGCTTTAAAAAAAATATAGCATATCTGTATATAAATTTTAAAATACATTTTAAAAAATATGTAATCTTTTTTTTTGCATTTAATCCTGTACACTGTGATAAATACTTTAATTGTTTTTCGATAAAAATAATTATATTTCTTGTCTCAAATACATAGGATATTTAATAAAATTTATTTTTAAACTCAATAAAAGCTAAAAAAAAAAGAAAAAAAAAAAAGTCTTTGAGGATCGAATAAACTATCAAAGAGTTACATTAAAAATACATGTTTTGTAATCGTTTTGATGTGCCAGAAAAATGAAAATGTCTCTCAAGGGATAAACTTTCGTGATCGTTTTTCAAGAGCTTTTACTTATGCAATTTTGATGACCACATATATTTCGATTCAAGCCATGATCTTTCAAGTATACATATATACAATATTGCTTAAACCTATATACATGTATCTGGAATATAACCTCCAAAGTCAATATTTGTGGATGTTTGTGGTATTTCCAATCATTATTGGAAACCCCAGAAGAAATATAAAACCATAAACCGATCGGATAAATGATATGCATATATATTGCAAAAGATGCACATGCTAAAGAAATTCGATACATATATACGCATATGGGATATGTGTGTTTGTGACTTTACACTGATATATAATGATGGTAATACGTTATCTGAAAATGGTTTTACAAGAACGACATCCCATGGTGTATATAAACTTAGCATAGCGTAACCGGTCCGAGAAGGGTTCTGATACATAAAATGATTTGAAGTTGGAAAACGGATTCATATCATACAGGACCTCTCTCTATCTCAAATCTTATTCACCCTTCCTCAAAAATAAAATAAAAATATCGAAGAACAATCGGTCCTCACGGGAACGTAAAAATGTCGAATTCTACTATTCACATTTTTACTTTTATTTATTACTTTTTTTTTTTTTTGAATGAACCAATTTTAAAGGTTTTTCTATCTTTATTTTTTGTCATGAATATCATTTAAAGTTTTATATATTTGAAATATAAAAGTTTTCAATTAAAGATTTAAATTTATTAAAATGAATAAACAAGTTTTATATACAAAAGATTTGATTGAATTATATATATATATATAAGAACAAAAAGATAAAAGTTGCTTTCATCAATTCATGTTTTTTGTTGTTATGAATGTGTAAAGAGAAAAAAAAAAAAAAAATAAAAAAAATATATAAAAAGAACAACTGGAAGGATGATCTGCATGTCATCCGTTTCCTTCGTTTAACTTCCTGAGAAATGAATAAGCCAGAGTTATGTTTGTACCCTTATACTATGAGAGACATCTACCCTCACTTTTGGGTTGAAATACAACAAAGAATACTTTAGCAACCCCCGGAAAACACATACTAACGTCAACAATGTGTCGAGGTGACTAGACAACACTGCAAACTTGCCTCAGCAAATTTAAATTTATCATTGTTTATTATATGTATTTTATGATTTTTTCTTGTTTTTTATATATATAAATACTTGCTGCTGCTGCTACTACTACTACTGAAAATTAAAAGTTGAAATTTTTTTATTTATTTATTTGCTTGTAACTTGATTAATAATTATTTTTTTAATTTATTTGTTTCAGGTAAGTTTCAAAAACTTGATTGACTGTTTGATATTTATGGATACTGCAGTATGCGAATGATAAGTATATATAAATAAACTACATCTTTTTTTTCTAAAAAATATATATATAATCCCAGTTGAATTTGTGTGGATATTTTCTGGTGACATTTGTATGTATGTTGGCTTTTGTCCGTAACCCTTAGGTATATTATGAAATAGAATGGAAAGAAAACGTTAGGTAGACTGAACCAAAAGAGTAGGCCTTGGAGGCTTGTAACCCCATCAGGGCTTTTTCCCGAGAGAGACATAACCGGATATCCCAAAGCTCCAGCATGTTCCGAGTGGATAGGTCCTGTGGTCTCTGCTTCACATTTTTTTACAATTTTCTGTATTTTTTTTTTGTTGAAAAATATCCCAAGAGATAGTTGTGCAAGTGAAACATTTTATATGTAACCCATTTTTTATAGTTTCATCGATAATATAGACTTTACTGATACTTTTAAATTTATATATTTATAGTAAAAAAAAAAAAAATTTATATACAGCTTTTTTCTTCAGTTGATGCAAAATATAATAAATAGAAAAAAAAACTTTTTTTTTTAAATTAAATGCAGTTGCAGTTGCATTTTGTTATATATAATTCAAGTTTAAATTAATTTCATCAAAACAATATTAATTCTGATGTATATATATATCAACACTTTTGAAATATCATGTCACTCTATATTCAAATAAATAAACAACGTTAATGCAACAGTAGTATGATTAGCGAGTGTGTAAACAGATATGTTAAAACACGATGTGATATGGTCGGTGTATAATGACATTGCTCTGTAAAGTGTCATTGCAATGCATCAAGACGATATTAGATTCCACATGTTGGTCGATGATACACTAGAAATTTCCGTTAAATCACATATAATGCATTTTAAAAACAATTTTTTTTTACTTTTTTTACTTTGAAATATATACATCTATTTTTATTAAGATGTTGATGTACATATATAATTTTCTTTAAATATATAAAATTAAATTCAAGCAAACTTTCTATAAATAGAAATACGTGAAATTTGAAATTCGTGTTTTTCATAATATATATTGACATGTGTCATACATTCACCATTAAATCAAATTATTATAGATTTTATTATTTTTTTAGACAAAAAACAATGATAAAATGAATTAGTTTGTGTATTTTTGAAAAATAAAATTATATAATCAGAATAATTGATGGAAATATTTATAATTATAAAGATAAAATATTAAAGAAATAAGACAAAAGTAATATCAAAATAGATATAGTGTGAAAATTTCTTAAAATCATGATGTTGATTTTGTAAAATTATCATTAATAATAAATCCAATTCAGTTGTGCGAGTTTAAAATAGAATTTTAAAATAAAGATAAAATCATAATTTTTATAAATCTATTACAGTTTGCGATAATTACTGAATTATAAAAATAAAATTTTGTAGATACAAATACAGCCAAAGCTTATTATTTTGACGATACATCACTTGAATTTCAATGAAATATTAAATGCTAAAAACATTTATAAATTTTTTTATTTTTTTTATACATAAAATAGGTATAGAAATACATTCATTATTATTTTTAAATTTAATTAGAATAATATAATATAATAAAGAGAATTTATATATAGAATTATATAAAGAGCTTGATGAATGAGGTATCAAAAGTTAAATAATGCATCACGTTAGTCTAGTAGCTAGTTGTAATTGCCATGGTGACAATGACCAGAACTAGATAGACCTTTTTGCACTGAGAAAAATTTGAATTTTTATATGATTTCACTGTTTTATCTCTTGATTCTATAATAATTTATTTGGAAAATATTTTAAATTTTAAATCAATCACTTGCGATTTTTTATCTATAAAAAATAGATAAAAATTTTAAATTGACAGGATAAATGCCAAGGGCAACTTTATAAATTTTAAAACGTGGCGATTATTAAATGAGACATCATATAAAAATATAAAAATATAAAAATGTCAATCATATATTATAGGTATATGATTTTATTTGAAGACAATAATTTATCATTTATATTTGTCAATTTTTTTTTTTTAAATAACCAAATAAATAAATATATATTTAATATTTGTAAATTCAACATTTACTCCATTAAATCATTAAAATTATTTGTATATATTGATAAATGCAAACATTGAGAGAAAATTTCAATACCATAAAAATTAATAAATAAATATAAATAAATAACGTCAACTCATCATATATTTTATACAATTTCAACATGTAATATTTTAGCAATCCTCATTGTTATCGCATCAAATTTTCTACCCAAAAAATATACATGTATGTGTTTTTATTTATTTATTTTTTTTTTTAAATTTTATCATGATTGAATGATAGAAACAAAAAATAAACGAGTTAAACGAAAATTACGATAAATGCATTTGGTTGTTGTTAGTTTGATATGAAAATTGTGAGTTGTAATTTTTGTATTAAAAATTTTACAATTTATATATATATACAGATGACTACAAAATTCGATATATGATAGCTTGTCATAAATTCAATATCAATAATTTTACGTACATGAAAAAAAAAAAACAATTTATAATGAATTTTATTTTGGAATATTGTAAATATACATGCTGAGTTTATTTATTTTTTTTATCATCATATATTTCTTTTTTCAACATTTAAAAGAGTACTTTAATATTTTTATGAATAAATTGAATGTCAGTACTTTTATTATATTTATTTATTACTTTTTTTTCACTTAATTAAAATATGCTTTTATAAATAAATAAGCTTTTTTATATTTAGGATAAAAATTCAATATGATAAAATGACATCGACATTTCTTTTATTACGAATTTTTTTAAATAACATTTCATTCATATACATATAAAAATAATAAAAAAAATAAAAACAAAAAGCATTGAGATTTAATGTCGATTATTTAGTTGTCTATTTTTAATTTAAAGTGTCACACTGATGATCAAATATGACATGTTTCCAAAAACAAATGAAAGTTATATCTTACTTTGGAAATAAAAATGTAATCAATTGAATGTATATAGCTAGACGTCAACGATAAAAATCTGATATTTAATCTGAAAATTTATTTAAAAAAAAAATCAAAATTGCAACAGCTGTAACAATAAAAGTTTGTTTGAAACATCAACCGATAAAATAATGAAACTTGATAGCATCATAGCTTCTCATGAGGTTAACAAGTACATTTAAATATATTGTTTGATACATAGTTCACGTTATCCATCAGATATAAATAACATGATGAGTTTATAGTATATGTATATACATATATGTGAATATCATGTAGTAATATTATACAAAACAAATAGATGACGGACAGAATGGCAAAAAGAGCCGGCAGGCATATTGCTTCAACTGACAATCACTTGTCTAGCTTGTCTTGTCGGCGCATGTTTTGAGCACAAACAGGTGCTGATTCTGACAACTTACAAATTTCTATCTCTATAAAAATGATATATAAATGTAAAAAAAATTTACAAACAATTTAATTAATCATTCAAATATATATAAAAATGCGGTAATATAAACTTTAAAAGATAAAATAATAATAAAAAATGTTAAAAAAAAAAAAAAAACATTTATTATGCTCAAGCAATTTGTTTATCGATTTACATTTACTGTAATGGAAATTCCTGAATGACAAAATCTTACATGGAATTTTCATGTTACCCAAATATTGCCAATTTTCAGCTTTTATTCATATATATAAGCAAAAAAAATAAAATAAAATAATATATAAAAATAAATAAATAGACGCATATAGGGTGATATTCTTTAACACAATAGATATATAGGTACATATAGCTGGGATCATTTGACAACACACATGAAAAAAAAAGAAAAACTGGGGTGCGACGGGTTTTACAAGACAAAATAAATACAATATTATGCAAACGGTCGAAGCTTGCGATACGTGCGAGAAAGCAAAGCCCTGAGAATCTCGGAAATCCCAAATAGATTGACACTAAATGGGGGGTTGGAAGATCAGAATATTGTCAGGGATAAAAATGTTACTAGTAAAAAAAAATAAAAAAAATAAAAATATCAATAAAATTGATAGACGTGTGAACAAATCATCACAGTAAAATTAAAATTAAAATTATTTTAGCAAAAATAAAAAATCAACTCCCACGCTGTATATATCATATGAACAATCAAGTTATAAATAAATACATGTATATGTATATTTGTGAGGAGAGAACGTGCCTAAAACTTACCCCTGGCGTTAACTGTTGAGAAAATTATATACTCTAAATGGATAATTAAATAGCAAAACTTTACTGACTGAAAGACTGACTGAGGATGATTACTAGGTTCCGGTGCAAGCATGAGACCGGGAATTGCCGAAGCCCTGGGGCAATTGGACTCGGCACTCATGTACGTATGTCCGCCCTATATATCTAAACAACTATAGACATTATAATTATCCTTATTTTCACAATTGCAGGGTGGTTTATGTTATTTGATAGAGTTAAATTTGTAGTTAAATAACTAATAATAAATATTGTTATATATGTATTATACACTTGAATATGAATTTCTTTGTTATTAGTTTTTTTCTTTTTCTTTTCTTTTTTTTATAAATATAATAATTACTGTATATAGTATAGTTGCCTTTTATATATCATATATATTTTTTTATAAATATATTATTGCCACGATTTTGTCTATATAGTTGGTTTTTTTTTTTTTCTCATATGATACAACACATCCTATTCAATTATATACAAAAAACATATTGAAACAAATTTAGATTTTTTGTTGAATATACCTATATACCTATACATATACAAATAGATATTTGATTAATCAATATAAAATTGATTATTTTGTGTCAGTAGAAAATTACGTAGAAAAAAAAAAAAAAAAAAAAAGCTTCTTATTTTCAATGCTACAACTTCGACCTTTTTGATGTAGAATATAATATGGTTGTGGGTGAAGTGACTAGGCGGTGGTTATTTTATTTTCTGACTCATTCAATGTGACACATCTCTGGTATTAATGTATACCTATATAAATGTGTGAACGTCGTTAGGGTCTGTACAAGGACCGCCTGGTATTCATGTAGATTTTAGATGGACAGAATTGTGTGATAATGACAGATTTGGGCGTCACACAGTGTTTGAGGTGCCAATGTCACAGATACCCAATTAAACCACGCCCATAACTTAACGATGTTCTAAATATTTGCATATTAACATTTTAAAACAAATTAAAAAAAAAAAATTTCAACATATATTTAAGAAAAATATTAAAAAATTATTATTTTTAACAAAATATTTCATTACAACAGTCTCGCACATATTTTTATATTTATTTTATATTTTACGGTATAAATTTACTGAAGAGTATATACTGGTACTATTAATTTTGGTTATCAGAAAGATTGACTGTTGCTGCGTGTATGCGCTCAGTGACGAGGATGATTTAAGACAAGATAATATGATATTACAACAGATGGAAGTTATACTTGCATGTGTGTTGCATTGTGTGAGTTTTGATATCTCCTTGATCGAAGCTTGAATCTTTGAGTATATAAATATAGGATATAACTAGACTCTTATCTGGATATATCGGATGGCCAAAGCTTTACATCGTATACATTCATCGCATTCCATTGTTTATATTTGTTGTAATTACACTGTTCCTGACAATCAACGTGTGTCTGAAAATATAAAAGATATAAAAATGAAAAAGAAAAACAATTTTATCTCATGAGAAATCAAAAAAGCTGAATATAATTTTTTTTTTTTTTTTTTTGTTGAAAATAATAAATTATATATATGTATATGTATATAAAAAAAAATGAAAAAATAAAAAAATATTGAAAAAGTGATGACAGGTTTTAGAATATACTTAAAATATATTTCTACGTTTGACAAACACAGGAGTCAGACAATTCAGCATAAAGTGATGGTGCAATGGGACAGACAAAATGAAGGCATTAGGCATGAGTGACATGCTGACGTGTCTCCACCACACCTACACTTCTCACACTCTCAATATATGTTCTTTCGTCTGTATATCTCACGAGCTCTCTTCCGTCAAATAGCTCAGCTACCAAGGTAATCCTGTCAAGATCCGTTTAGTCCAGCGACAACCAAGTCTCACATATTGTATATATATATACACAAACCAAAGTACCTCATTCTCTTGAACCAATCTGCATTTATACTGACATCTCTATGTCTCTTTAACTCTCTCTCTCTCTCTCTCTCTTTCACTCTCTTTCTCTCTATTTCTATATATATTTGCATCAACTGGTCGTTATGCATCATTCTCCTCTTCGTCACGAATTCCCACTGTGTATATATGATGTATATCTTCTACATCTACTAAATCTATCTCGAATTATCTTTTTTTTTTTTTTTTTTTTTTTTTTTTCTCTCTTTTGCATTATGATATAGAGAATATGATGACGAAGCACAATCTTTACTAGCTCGTTAGTCAGACTCAGCAATCGTCGTCAACATCATCGCATCGACATGTCATTCTTGAATTTAATGTTAGTTATATATATATTGTCACGATTATCTTGTTCATGGTATTATTAATTTTTTTTCTTTTTTTTCCTTTTTTCATTAACAACATTATGCATGACATTATATGGTGTAAGGAAAAATTTATATTATTTATAAATAAGAATATAAATTTTCATCTATTTTATTGACAAATATATTTTGCAATATGTATACATCTAACTATTTAATGTAAATTTTGAGACATCTATTATAGAGATGTCAATATGATTAGAAATATATATTAATGTATGGACTAAAAAAAAAAAATTAAAATAATACAAAAAAAATTAGGCCATCTGGAGGCAATTGGCCTAAATTACAGTCTCATTTACACGCTTAGCTTCAATTTCCATGTTTTTCTCACTTCAATTACACAAGCCAACCCTCAAATGGTTTTCATATTGTCTTTTTACCACTCATTTTGCTTTTTATCGCTTGTTTTGACTGCTTTTCTCTTTTCTATCCCCTATAATTTCCGAATGGGTTAATTTTCTCTATTCAAATGTTTTTTCTTTTCTTTCATTTTGTATTATTTCTTTGTTTTCCTGATTACTTTTAAAATCGTGTTTAAATTGATTACATATATTTTTTTTTTATTTCTCTATTTGTTTTTGTAAGAAAGTTGCATATCAATGAATATAAAAGTGATTCGTCTAAAAGGCATATTGCATCAGGTGGTGGAATGATAATGGCAAGGGCGTGGAAGAATCCTAAAAGCTTTTAAGACTATTGTTTTCAATGTAATTGGATATTTTGGTCTCCCTCATTCGTGTTTTCTATGCTTGTTTCATTTATTTATTTATTTATTTTATTTTATTTTTTTTTTTTCTTCAACCCTCTCTCTTATAACCCATACAAAATACACACATATTCTCTCCCTTGGGCTAAAAATTATATTTCTTTGTCGAACTGAAGCTTGAGCTTCAACAATTATCTTGATTGTTTTGTATACATATACAACGACAACATAGCTAGACTTAAACTAATGCTCATTTTTTATAGATGGGACAAAAACAAAAAAAAAAAAAAATTGATTCGCATACATATACTCCGCATGTTTTATTTTGAATGGTCTTTTTTTTTTTTTTTTTTAATTTATATCATAATCCTCTCCACAATATTTATCTTGTGACTTGAATATAATAAATGACAAATATTATTTAGCTTTTTTTTTTGACCTAGACAAAAGTACATGTATACAAAATTAGTGATGGTAGTATATAAAGTGTATAGTGACTAGTGTGGCTCGTATCCAAGAAACATGATATACCGATGTGAGAGCTTGTGGGCTGTGGCCGCTACCGTGGTTTCCAAAAATACCACATAACTGACAGTGGTGAAAAAAAATTTAAAAAAAAAAAAACAAAATATAAAATAACGTTGCAAGCACAACACCGCTTGAGAATTGTAGTGGGAACATTATATTCCAAGAGCGCCACGTGCTAATTATGTAAAAATATGATATGGTATACGGACACGGACACGGTGGTCGACGCTTTTATGTGGCTGACGATGCGACCGGCCACATGCTTTACAATTATTTTTACAATTTTTTTTTTTTTTTTGCATGGATGTATATAATGATTAAAAATTCCAAACTTTGAATCGATGACATTATTCAAGGGAGATTGATATGATGAGTTTTATATACAATGCGAAAAAAAAAAAAAAAAAAAATGAAAAAATTTTTTATCGTTTGATATGAACCAAGCCACATCTAAAACCGATGTTGGTTTGTGATAAAAACTTGGCTATTCTCCGCCTCAATGAACTCTCTGCGTTTTTTTTTTTTTTTATTTTTTAATATATATATATATTGTTTGTTTTTATTACTTTTTTTCTGTTTTTCTTGGTTATACCTTCACTTTTCTCGGGCGCGTACTTTTATCCCCTCTGGCAATAAATAATATTTCACAGGTGCGCTTAGGGGATACAGTAAAATTGTAACACAATGTGTATATAGGATATAGAAAACTATATAGCTATATTTCTATGGTAGCAGCAGTGCTATGGCTATGTCGGAACGTGTGGCGTGCATGTCAGCAAAGTAAAATACAGGATCTCATTTCATTTTTAGATTCTAGCTGAAGAATCTATTGGTTTTATATTTTGATGTTTCTTTTTATTCTTATTATATTTTATTTATTTATTGTTTGTTTTTTATATCAACAGATGATTTTTTAAAGATATAACTATAATCGTTTTTGTATAGAAAATTGAAATTCCAAAAACAATTGAAAAGTCAAAAAAGAATGCAATTTTCATTTGATTCACCAATATTTTATAATAAAACTTGATGCAAATTATAAAATTATACAATTTTTTAATTGTAATTTAATGTAACTGAGAAAAATTATTTTTATGTTTGCAGCATCCATACCCATCAGAAGATCAGAAAAAACAGTTGGCACAGGACACAGGGTTGACGATTCTACAAGTAAATAATTGGTGAGTTTAATAATATGATACTATATTGTATTTATTTTCTAAACATTTCTGCGTCGACTGAGTTTATTTACACGAATCGGTATTATCAATTATTTTTACGTGTCACAAATAATATTTATATTTGTTTTCTGTCATTTTTTGAAATGATGTTTAAATTCCAACAACACACTCCCAAATTAAAATAACAATAATTTTTTTTAGGTTAATATCTGAATTATTTATAGGTTAGTTATGGGAATTAAAAATAGATAACCTCCAATTTGGTGAAAAAACTAAAACGAACGTTTCAGAAAATACAAAAAAAATTACATCAGCAATTTTGAGCTTAATTTTTGAGAATATTCAAGTATTTCTACAAAATTATATGTTAGTTAAATCGAACTTTAGCGGCATCTAGTTTTGGCATTTATATTATTGCAAGCATTCAACTGCTATAATACAACATAAACTTTGTTGACCAATATTTAATTGAGGTTATAAAATACATTTATTAAATACATATATGCACATCTAAATGGACCATACAAATTCCACTCAATATACAAAAAAATAAAAAAAAATAAAAAATAATTATAAATAAATAAAATATATATATATATATGTGGCATAAATGAAAGAAAGTATAGAGTAACCGTGAAATCTCAATGTGAGATCTTTTTGCCAATTAATTATACAACGTATGTGTATGTGGTTGAATCGAGCCAACACCAAAGTCGGCAAGACTTTACTTTCAGATAAGAAACGTGTAAACATTACCAGGACACTTTATGCATGGCTAATCTCAAAGAAATTCAAGTTACTCACTGGACTTTTTTCCTTTATTTATTTATTTTTTTTCCATCTTATTTTTTTCATTTATTTTTATTCACGATGCTCCCAGGTAGAAATCTAATGTGCGTAAGACGTCCGGTAGACGTCTTTTTTTGACGTTGGATTTATTACAGACATCAGTTTTGGACGTCTAAATGACATCAAAATGTTACGCCTATAGACGTCAAATAGATGTCTGGTTAGAATAGAGTGCCCTCTATTTCTCTAAACTGAGGCATTAATAAAAAAAGAAAAGGGGTTCTCAAAATTATGGTTTGCTTCAAGTACTTGTATAATAATTGTTTAAAAAAATTATTTAAGCGATTTCATTTGTTTTTTTAACCATTAGACAATTAAAAATATATTTAAAATTATTAATTAATAATTTTTTAGTGAACAAATGGCTACGAAAAAAGATGTATTTGCAAAAAGATAAATAATTGGGAAATAATCGTTTTAAAAATTATTTATGCAATTGCATTTGTTTTTTATATCAAATAGACAATAAAAAATTGTTTTAAAAATTACTCAATTAAATAAATTTATTTTTATTGAAAATTGAGTATTAAAAATGCATTTAAGAATACAATTTATTGATTTTTAAGTGAACAAATGGCTACGAAAAAAGATGTATTTGCAAAAAAGACAAGTACTCGTAGAATAATTGTTTAAAAAATAATTTATGCAATTACATCTGTCTTCATAGCCAGTAGACATTTAAAAATATGAATTAATAATTTTTAAGAATACAATTGGCTAAGAAGAAGGATGCATTTGCAAAAAAGACATGTATTTGTAAAGTAATTGTTTTAAAAATTATTTAATTAAATAAATTTATTTTTATTGAAAATTGAGTATTAAAATTGCATTTAAGAATACAATTTAATAATTTTTAAGTGAACAAATGGCTACGAAAAAAGATGTATTTGCAAAAAAGACAAGTACTCGTAGAATAATTGTTTAAAAAATAATTTATGCAATTACATCTGTCTTCATAGCCAGTAGACATTTAAAAATATGAATTAATAATTTTTAAGAATACAATTGGCTAAGAAGAAGGATGCATTTGCAAAAAAGACATGTATTTGTAAAGTAATTGTTTTAAAAATTATTCAATTAAATAAATTTATTTTTATTGAAAATTGAGTATTAAAAATGCATTTAAGAATACAATTTAATAATTTTTAAGTGAACAACTGGCTAAGAAAAAGGATGCATTTGCAAAAAAGACAAGTACTCGTAGAATAATTGTTTAAAAAATAATTTATGCAATTACATCTGTCTTCATAGCCAGTAGACATTTAAAAATATGAATTAATAATTTTTAAGAATACAATTGGCTAAGAAGAAGGATGCATTTGCAAAAAAGACATGTACTTGTAAAGTAATTGTTTTAAAAATTATTCAATTAAATAAATTTATTTTTATTGAAAATTGAGTATTAAAATTGCATTCAAGAATACAATTTAATAATTTTTAAGAGAACAACTGGCTAAGAAAAAGGATGCATTTGCAAAAAAGACAAGTACTCGTGGAATAATTGTTGTAAAAATTATTTATGCAATTATATTTGTCTTCTTAGCCCTTGGTCATATAAAATTGCATTAAAAAATATAAATTAATAATTTTTAAGTGAACAACTGGCTAAAGAAAAAGATGTAACTGCAAACAAGACAAGTATTTGTAAAATAATTGTTTTAAATTTATTTTATTGCAATTACATTTGTCCATATAGCTAACAGACATGTAAAAATGCATATTAAATTATAAATTTTTATTTTCTAATGAACAATATAGACTAAATGAAAAAAAGACAATTATTTATGTAATTACTTGTCTTTTTTGCAATTACATTTTTTTCTTTAGCCACTTGTTCACTTAAAAATTATTAAATTGTATTCTTAAATGCATTTTTAATACTCAATTTTCAATAAAAATAAATTTATTTAATTGAATAATTTTTAAAACAATTACTTTACAAATACATGTCTTTTTTGCAAATGCATCCTTCTTCTTAGCCAATTGTATTCTTAAAAATTATTAATTCATATTTTTAAATGTCTACTGGCTATGAAGACAGATGTAATTGCATAAATTATTTTTTAAACAATTATTCTACGAGTACTTGTCTTTTTTGCAAATACATCTTTTTTCGTAGCCATTTGTTCACTTAAAAATCATTAAATTGTATTCTTAAATGCATTTTTAATACTCAATTTTCAATAAAAATAAATTTATTTAATTGAATAATTTTTAAAACAATTACTTTACAAGTACATGTCTTTTTTGCAAATGCATCCTTCTTCTTAGCCAATTGTATTCTTAAAAATTATTAATTCATATTTTTAAATGTCTACTGGCTATGAAGACAGATGTAATTGCATAAATTATTTTTTAAACAATTATTCTACGAGTACTTGTCTTTTTTGCAAATGCATCCTTTTTCTTAGCCAGTTGTTCACTTAAAAATTATTAAATTGTATTCTTAAATGCATTTTTAATACTCAATTTTCAATAAAAATAAATTTATTTAATTGAATAATTTTTAAAACAATTACTTTACAAATACATGTCTTTTTTGCAAATGCATCCTTCTTCTTAGCCAATTGTATTCTTAAAAATTATTAATTCATATTTTTAAATGTCTACTGGCTATGAAGACAGATGTAATTGCATAAATTATTTTTTAAACAATTATTCTACGAGTACTTGTCTTTTTTGCAAATACATCTTTTTTCGTAGCCATTTGTTCACTTAAAAATTATTAAATTGTATTCTTAAATGCAATTTTAATACTCAATTTTCAATAAAAATAAATTTATTTAATTGAATAATTTTTAAAACAATTACTTTACAAGTACATGTCTTTTTTGCAAATGCATCCTTCTTCTTAGCCAATTGTATTCTTAAAAATTATTAATTCATATTTTTAAATGTCTACTGGCTATGAAGACAGATGTAATTGCATAAATTATTTTTTAAACAATTATTCTACGAGTACTTGTCTTTTTTGCAAATGCATCCTTTTTCTTAGCCAGTTGTTCACTTAAAAATTATTAAATTGTATTCTTAAATGCATTTTTAATACTCAATTTTCAATAAAAATAAATTTATTTAATTGAATAATTTTTAAAACAATTACTTTACAAATACATGTCTTTTTTGCAAATGCATCCTTCTTCTTAGCCAATTGTATTCTTAAAAATTATTAATTCATATTTTTAAATGTCTACTGGCTATGAAGACAGATGTAATTGCATAAATTATTTTTTAAACAATTATTCTACGAGTACTCGTCTTTTTTGCAAATACATCTTTTTTCTTAGCCATTTGTTGACTTAAAAATTATTAATTTATTACTAAATATACATTTTTTATTGTCTATTTGATATAAAGAACAAATGCAATTGCATAAATAATTTTTTTAAACAATTATTATACAAGTACTTGAAGCAAACCATAATTTTGAGAACCCCTTTTTTTTTTTTTATTAATGCCTCAGTTTAGAGAAATAGAGGGCACTCTATTCTAACCAGACATCTATTTGACGTCTATAGGCGTAACATTTTGATGTCATTTAGACGTCCAAAACTGATGTCTGTAAGACATTCAATGTCAAGATTTGACACTAGTTTCTACCTGGGCTATTATACAGTCAATTTTACGATTTTCATATCTGTTGAAATAAATACAATTGCATGCAAAAGTTTTAAATTGCTTGATATTTTTTCTCCAGTCAAGTATTATATATGTTTTATACATATATGAAAACGAAAACGAAAACGAAAAAAAAAACATGCATAAATATATATTATTATTATTTTTCATTTTTTTTTTTGAAAATTACATGTCACTTTAAATTCACCGAATATTTGTCATCACAAGGTTTTATAATCCAATTTCACGAACAAGTACAATGTTTTCGTAAATAATTCATCGTGAAAACTCATGTTTTCATAATGTAATTAGATCCTGTCGTCGTTGTAAACGAGTTGATGTACTACCTATATAGTTATGTTTAGAAATAGTTATTCTAATTAAAATACTTGAAACAAATGAAAATAATTACAAAAGAAGGTTTATATAAATTTTATATATATATATATATATATATATGTATACCTGAAAGCATATATAATTCTTAAATTTCTTGCAATTTACTGTCACATATATCAATTTGGACAGTTGTTGGAAACATTGCCAGCTTGTTACCCATCCGTACGATATGCTTGTATATATATATATATTTCATTTGTATATTTTATATACAAAAATTATATTTGTAACAAGATATAATTTATTCAAAATTATTTTTCTATATATTAACAATTAAACAAACAATTTTATATTGCATAATTAATTCATTTTTTTTTTTTTTTTTTGAGCATAAAATTTAAATGAAAAATAAAAAACAATGAAATATATAATACAATTTATAAAATTAATAAAATTAATTTTGTAAATGTTTAAATGAAAAATAAGGTTATTTAATAAATATTAATCCTCATTAAAGCACCCCAAGTATATATCCTATAGCTACTTAATCATAGCAATACTCTCAGACCGGAAGCTGGCCAAATAAACAAGACGTTATTTATTGGTCTTTGTATATATTTGATATTGCAATAGTTTTTGGCAGCCACAAGTTAACATATCATATATATAAAACCAGGTGTTGGTTTATTTAACAATTTTTCTTTTTTGTGATCAACATCAGAAAGTCTTTTTAATGATTAATGAAACATGAAGAATATGAATTGCATGGCATTGAGTTTGTTTATTTTTATATAATAATATTGAATCTTTTAACGTTGTATTCATGTTGTTTGTATATGTAATTTGAATTTTAATATTGAATAATATATTTTATACAAGTTTTATTTTGAGTACATATTATTATCTATTTATGTCAAAACTTTTTACTACAAATTATATTTAAACATAAACTATATATATATATATACATATGAAAGCTCTATACATATAGTTCACAAAGTTTCGATATCGACCTGAACCATAACCTATATTTTAACTCAACAACAAGTTGTTTAAGGTAACGGAAAATTCTTGACGACACATCCTTAAAAAAATGGATCAAATTTAAGTTGAAAATCTAATTATATAGTCAAGTGTGTTTAGTCAATAATCCAAAAATCCGAAAATCAATATATAACCTGCACAATTTATCTATTTTTAAATACTGTTCAAGTGAAATTGCTATCAATGATAAAATTATCATCATTCTGGCGTACAAGTTTTGAATATAATTTGAATATATTTGACGTCTTTATTTATATTTTATAAAGATAGAAAAATATATGCGAAAAAAACTTGTACATGTCAAAATGTAAATGTCATTAATATAATTTATATGAATATTTTTTCCACTTGGGTATAAAAATTATAACTGTATAACCTAATTTTCAATGTTTTATAAATTTGCAAATGGAAATTTAAAAAAAAAAAAAAAATTATACTTTATAATTGTTCCTTTATTTCCTGTTTAAAAAATTTTTATGTTAATTATTAAATTAATGAGAATTCAACATGAAATATCAATGTGATAATTACAAAAAAAAAAAAAAAAAAAAAAATCCAAATGAACAACATGAAATTAAGGGGTTTGATAAAAACATATAAGGGGATACAGAAAATCTCTTGATGCCATTAGCATCGACTTTGTAAATAGTTTTCGCCTAAAGAATAATAATCGAATTTTTTTTTTATTTCCCCTTATATCCTATATATACAATAATAGCTGGGGTTGCTCTTAACCCTAACACGTTACTTCTGTTTTTCCCTTTTACTATTTAACACAAGAAATTTATATATCATATATAAAATGCCATTTGGTGTTTATGAAAATGAAAAAAGCACGCAAATACTGTGTGCTTGATCATGATCGATCATCAGTGATTGTTGTTGATGATATTAACAAATAAAAAGGGTTTAACATATAAAATTTCTAAATTTTATAAGTTGATGAAAGTGTAACAAGACACGATATTTATTTTTAGTCAACGGATTATTACGTTTATTACTCATACTTGAATCGCAAGTGTGATAGAACCCTTCTAAGCTTTTTTTGAGTGACAGGCAAATACTCGGACAGATCATCTCAAATGTCAGAAATCTTTCAATTGAATTTATTATATATACATTAAATATTATATATTTTTATATTGAAAAAACAAAACAACAGGTCTTTTTTTTTTTTTCAAAGAGACAAACTAAAATGTTGAATATTTTTTTCAAAAAAAATAAAAAATAAAAAATAATGAAAAATGTTGAAAAATTTGTTTGTTAAAAGGGATGGTAAAAGTATCTACAATCTTCATGAATGTTTTTTTTTTTTTTCAGTTTAACAAAAAAACAAAAAGATAAAAATAAAAAAAAGAAAGGCCATTGAAAAAGTACAATGCTTTCATCATTGCCGCGCGGTTTCTTTTATTTAAATTCATGATTTCTTTTCATTTTCTACTTTTTATAGTTTTTCTTTATCTCAAAAGATTCATTATCATTGAATGTAATACTTCCTTTGACTTGATATAAAATAAAAAAAAAAAAATTTAAATATAATTTTCATGAAAATAAATTATATTTTTTGAGTTGTTGTTTTTTTTTTTTTTTTTTTTGCCAACAAGTATATAATATCTATCATATACGCAGTGATATATACATATAATATATACATCGTCATATTTCTTATGGTGACGAAAATCTACTGTTTTTTGGTCTCATAAGATGAAGATATCTCTCGAGACATTACCTCGCACGATTGTAGGATGATTGTCGTTTGGTAAGCCCTACGGGAGACTGCCAGATGTTTTTCAGCGACCCAATCAGACGAGCCCCTGGAGCAGTGTGGTTGGTGAGCCTCCAACAACGATCAACCGTCAAACAATATATTTCACCCTCGTGTCTCTCATAACAACAACATCAAAAAACAAAAAAAACAACAACAACAACAACAACAACAACAACAAATCTACAACAATAACATAACCTACAACTACGATGCTCTTTTCGTAGTATGTACCCCCGTGTACACGAGCATGTGTCTTCACAAGAACGTTGATTATTTTTATATCTTTCATTTACCTTTTTTTTTTTTTTCATTTTTTTTTTTTCTACACCTGTTATTATTACTATGATTATTATTGCTTTTGTTTTTGAGATTAAAACTTTCAATCAAAAATATATATATACATATGTATAAGACAATTTTTGTGCGTATATATAGGTATTTATATATATAAATAAATTGTTTTTTTTTGTTTCGTTAAAAAACAGGGAGAATGAGCTTTTTTAGATTTTGCAATGTCTAGGAATGTTTGAGTATATAATAATGACAGTCAATGCTTAAATGTTTGTTTAAATTAAATGGTACTTGATTTAATCTTAGTTTGTCTTGTGAATTTTTGAGTATATAGTTGGTGTATAACAATTATTATAGGTTAAGTAAAAATAAAAATAAAAATACCCAAGTATACAGACGGGAAAAAAGTCGTAACTAAGCTTTTATTAGGTCGTATATAACGTAAATGAGATGCTTTCTGTCTCGCCTTCGTCAAAAATAAAATAAAATAAAATCACCTAACAAAAATATATATATATATATAACAAAAGTTATAGAAAATATTTGATGATTAAATTTCTTCCATGTGTTTAAAGAATTCATGAAATCAAAATAAAACAAATTTAAGATTGTCTCTTTGTAAATCCCCTGACGATAGAATCGAATGATATTACACGAATGAATAAATATACCAAAAAGCCCAATCTCAAAATAATATATATACCTATACATATATGTATTTATTTATTTTTTTTTATTTTACTCCCATAAATGTAACCTGAAACCAAGAAAAGTATTTTTCTCAAGGGAGCACAATCCTTCTTAAAGAAAATCGCGAATTCAAAAAAAAAAAAAAAAAAAAACAAAAAGCAAATATATATACCAATTCAAATTATTCTACAATCTGTCATCTCCAATAATATTATTTTTTATAAATATATTTTTAAATTATGGCTATGAAAAAATAAAAGATTCAACAAAATCATATATCCCAAAATATTAATTTGTAAACTCATGAATTATATTGATGTTGGTTATATGATGACAAGACACATTATTATACCAAATGACATATGGTAAAAAGTAATAATAATATAATTAATGTCATGTAGGTGTCACCGGAACTTCAATTGTGTCTGATAAAACACAAACTTAAAACAAAAACAAAAAGTCGAAATAAAAAAATTATATCAAATAAAATATACTTTTATTATATTCAATCTTATATACCTATATTGTGTTGTTGATGTGTTTAATATATGAGATGAGTAAATAATTTCTTTCAATATGCGCACGTGTCTTGTGTCAACTTATTAACCGTTGATATGCAAAGAGAAGAATCATTATGACATAATGACATCCAAGTGGGCGAGCAATAACTGACATCCGCTACCAAATAAAATATATATTCAAAATATATCATTTATTATCATATGATACTCGCATATCTTGTTACAACTCACAATGTCTCTCAACTATACATATTTATATGGACTACTACACTATAAATTTTAACTTCATCATATCATATCGACTTTATACACATTAATATAAAATTTTAGTTTGATGTTAGTAAACACATTTCTTTAAAACATTTTCCATTATTAAAAAAAAAAACTTTTCGTTACTTATCGTGGCTAACGATCGATAGAGGCGGGTCATGAAAAAAAAAAATAAAAAGGAAAACATAAAAAACTTTTTTTGGAATATACGCTCCTTCGTGAGAAAAAAAAAAAAAAAAAAATTAGCAAAAAAACCTCATAAAAAATGATGACGTAGTGGTGGTGAAGAAAATAAAATTGGAAAAGTGAGTGAGTTAATAACAATTTAAATTTTCATACAACATTACAGACAAAACTAATAACGTTTATTTAAAAAAAAAATAAATAAATAATAATAATAATAATAATAATAATACCATAGATTGTTCACATCAAAAAGTTTTTTTTTTTTTTTTTTTATTGTTTTTGCTGACCCTGTAGGAAACATCCTGCGGCAGTAAAAAACTTTATCCTATAATTACCTGTGATAAGAAAACTTTTATTCGCTTGGATAGACGTTAAAGTTGTTATATATCAGTCTATATTGTATTTTTTTTCAGTGTATTTATTTATTTATATATTTTTTTTTAGCTAAGAAAAAATAAATAATTCAATTAAATTACAGAAAAAATATGAAAAAAATAATGTATATATGTATATACTTTTTAATTATATTAAAAGTTGAAGGAAAATATAATATTTGCAAGCTAAAAAAATATTTATAATCTATATATATTTAATAATTAATATTTACTTTTGATAAATTAAAATATCCTCGTAATTGGACAAAGAAAAATATTGAGTATGAGATTTATAAAATAAAAAAAAATAAATAAATAAATAAAATTTAGTATTTAATGTAGTTGTATAGTATTCTCCATTTTCATTTGCCCCAGCAATAGTTCATTAAAAAGGTGTTTTAGAGGCAATTCCACAAGCTATTAGGTTGCCTCAATCGCACCCAAGAGAGCCATTTTGGCTTTATCCTTTTTTTTTTTTCCCCATTCACTAGCTGAAATTCAACGTTAACATTAGACAGTTTTTTAAACCATCAATTTACAATAAAATATTATAAAATATTTATACAAATTATAAAAATTAAATTATCAATTATGTGATGAAAAAAAAAAAAAAAAAATCTTTATATTTTTTCAAGAAAACCAGATGTTTTAGTGTCTTTTTTTTTTTTTTTTTTCACAATTTAGAAACTAATTTATCAAAAAAATATAAAGCCCTTGGCAATAACAAGACATTTAGTTTAAAATAATTTTTGGGTAAAGGTGGCGTAATTATACAGTAGCTAGTTTTTAACCCGGTACTTGAGTACCTCATCACTAAAACCGTAAACTTGTTGGCCTGTTTATATACCTGCTACTGGTCTTTCATTTAATTCGACTCTATCCCTCATAATATACAAAACTTTACATACAAAATGGCACACTGATAATCATACTTTAATCTTACCCATAAAATCCTTCAAATTATTCATAAATTTTATCCCTCAAAAAAAAATTCAATTATAAAAACTATATAATAATCAAATTTACAAAAATTATAAAGTTTTTTCATGCATATATTATTGCTTTGTAACTATTTTTGTAACTTTGTGATGTTTGACAAGTAAAAACCAACAGCTGCACGATCTATCACTAACAATGATTCAGTAATGTTGTATATATAACGACGGCATATAACGTGTCTCACTTGGTTTATATAAATTTAAAATTAGAAAAATAAAATTAAAAAATAGAGTTCTTTGTGAATACCACACATTTTGCTAAATCCTCTGATCTTGTCAAATACATATAAACGATTATTGCGTTTTTTAAAAAAAGATTCTTTTAAAAATAACTATAATAGTAATAAAAAATAATTTTTTTTTTTTTTTTTTTTCATCATTAAAATTGTAACAACAATGTGTTAATTTATAAATAATTTTTGAGATAAAAAAAAGAAAAATAAATAAATATATCCTATATATTATCAAAAAAATAAATGTTATTTTATTTAACACAAAGATAAAAGGCAAATGGGGCTTTTCACAAAAGCTATTTTCTGACATTTAATTAGTTTTTACGAGACTAATATACAATGTTTTGAGGGATAAAGGATTAAATCCACATTTAACCATTTCACCCTACAATATACACACTTGTGTTTTTTTTTGATATAATTATATATAAAATGGAATTTATATTTTTAAATATATATAATTTACCTTTAATAAATCATAAATAATTATATAAAAATATAATTATTACATTTAATAATAAAATAAAATAAAATGGCTATATATTTATACAAATTTAATAAAGATATTTTACTGATGTAATAAATTATTATTCATTACATAATAATTCAATGCAAATGCAAATTGATCATAGTTATAAATAAAATTATAAAACAAATAGTGTCATAATATATTTAACTAATTTGTATTTTTAGACATATTTAATGAATAGATAAACTAATAATGTTTATATTGAATGAGTAATATATACAACCCCTATTCTATTCAAACATATTTTAAATTGAGTTTCTTTATCAATCCTTTTGTCAAGTTTTTGATGAAATTGGATAACACTGTTTGTACATTGCAATGACACCATAGCCTCCGGGATTTAGCATTTGAAATACACAATAAAAATGTACAAAAAAAAATTATATATATATATATATATATATAAATTAATAATAAAGTAAAAAAGGGGCTGCATTTTCAAGTAATGTATATACATCTAATTGACTATATATATGCGCAGTTAAATTAGATTATTAAATAATCCACATGAAGAAATAAAAAAAACTAAGAAATGTTTAAAAAAAAAACAAACCAAGTCTTGCATTGAAATACAACATAATAAAAGAGAGAAAGGGGTGGCGGGGGGGAGGGGGTCTCTCTTGCACCCTTTTTTTTCAAATATATGATATTATTTTTTGTCTCTCTGCAAAAGGAATGTCGCGATGAGCATTCGTCTTTTAAAAGTATCTCATACAATAATGATATATATAAAAACTCTCATCAATAATCATTAGGTTTAAATGTGGTTTCATTCACATTCATTAAGCTCAATGCTTTATGAAAATAAAAATAATATATGAATACAAGTTTATATTCGCATCGTCATTTAAAAAAAAAACAAAACAAAATAAATATAACAAAAACATATTTGTTTTATTTATGTATATATATACTTACTAATGATATTAATACAAGTCAAATTAACATCGTCGTGGGATGATATTTTTTTTACTAATATATTTAAAAAAATTGGGAAAATAAAATTTATCAATATCTACCTATTTGTTATTTATAATAATATTATATGACCTCACACGTTTTAATATACTTATATATTTTTTATTTTTTTTTAAATTTAACCTCAAGTTTTTTTTATATTTTATTTTTGTTAAGACACAATCTTAAAAAGTTAAAAAGTATATATATACGTGGATCGTTAATAATAAAGAATACCATAGCATGAATACCTTTGACTCGTTCTCGAGCATCTCGTTATTCGATATTAATAACAAGCTGAGAAAAGACCGGCTCGAAAGAATGACTCAAGATGTTGATGGTAAAAAGAAATAAAAAAAGTACGAGAGAAATGATAGTAGAAAAATAAATAATAAAATATCAGGTAGATACGAATCATTATAATGATTCAGCGTCGCTACTGGTCAGACACATTCCTATCATTGAAAGAATAAAATGTCCTAGACCGAAGAATTTACTCACTCATATAATATGAATGCCATATCCAATTTTAATAAAAATAACAAAAAATTATAAAATAATATAATTCAAAATAAAAATATGAACAAAAAAAATAAATAAATAAAAATATTTGTCAAATTCTCATCGGCGTCGTCTTGCTCACTAGAGGCAATGGACCATATTCAACATGTTTTACATCGTTGAAATCTTCTTTGCAATGATCATCATTTTGTCCAACTTGAATAAAAAAAAATAAAAAATAATATATATATTCTTTGTGTTGATCTACACACGGTGGATCTTTAAGGTGCATGGGTCACATTCCATTGAGCATTATTTTCTTGAACACTTTGAACCATAACAACAGTTCAGACTCACTGAAATGACTTTTTATTATTTATTTAACATTATATATTTTACTCTTTCTTTGTATATACATCATTCAAATGATATTCGTTAATATTATTCATAAAAAAAATTCTATTATTCAAAATACATCATCAAATATTAAATTTTACATTTTTTATAAATAATAACTTAAATATAATATATATATATATATTTTAAATATTATAAATAAAAAAAAAAAAAAAATTAAGAAAGGTTTTATATCATTAAAGTTTAACTCTATACCCACATGATCATGATGAGAAGCCAACAGGAGGTCCAAGTGATTTGTGATCACCGTGTAAAGTCACATGATATATTTCACGGTCAGTTGTTTCTTTTTACACCTACATTGAGAAATTCAAGTATATTTCTTTGTATTTGATTTGCTTACAAGTTTTAGAATCAGTAAGAAATTTTTCTGATGACTTGTCCAGTTGTAAACATTATTAATATAACAATTGCTCCAATTATAATAATAGTCATCTTTTGTTGGTTGTTATTATATTTTATTTGAATTATTTACATTGGATTTATATAAATATATATAAATATATATATATGGTATAAAAAATTTTGTGTGATAATTTTTTGACATTGTCCTGTTAATCATCATCGATATATTTCGATAGTATATATTTTATATCGACATAAATATGTATATATGAAATAAAGACACTGTTGGAAGACAGGTTGGTCACAGTGGGAGTTCAAATTGAGTCATGAAAAAATAACCACAAAAAATGAAATAAAATAAATAAATGTTAAATTATTGTTATACATATTGTGTGGTAAGAAAAAAAAAAAAAAAAAAGAGATATGCATATATGCACTTGCATTTTATACCTTGTTACTTTATTTATTTTTTTCAAATGCATTCATACCCACCATGAGGGAGCTATCGTGAATCTTAAGTCGTAAGTCTAGAACTTTATGTCCACACAGCTAATCTTCTTCTTTACCATCATCCTAACTTACGATTGCCTTGGACTCACATACCTCGTGCTGGGCTTTTGGATCTCACATTTTTTCATTTTTTATTTTTTTATTCTTTTTTATTTAAAACCTCACTTCTTGAGATGTCTACATCACATTGCGCGCTCGATCCAACGCCAAGCGAGAAAAAATATATATATATGTATATATAGCTTATCTTTCACTTCTCCATTACAGTTTTTTTATTTATTTATTTATTTTTTTTTTTAACCCATCCTGTACAAAAATTTTCTCCACAGCATAAATTTAAAGGCCTCAGTTAGTTAATGGAAAAAAAAATTAAAAAAATTTCATAAACTGGCATGTTATTTTACCAATGAATCATAAACTTTTTCTTTAAAATTTGTAAATTTAAAAAAAAAAAAAAAAAAAAACCACTTTTGGTTTGCAATTCAGGGTAAAATTATGATTCATGTCGACACGTAAACTTGCATGGCCATCATTCAAATCATCGACATGGCCCTGTAACCTCTTGTATTTTTAAAAACACCCCTATCATAATATTGTGGTTAAATGTTTATGAAAAACCACCAAGTCATTGACATCATTGGTTATTTTTATTATTAAATTACATATCTTTGATGATGATGATGATGATTTGTTTTTGTTTTTTCTTTTTTTTTTTGATTAATTATCAATTATAATTAATATAATTATATATATATTAATAATAAAATTTTGTATATATTGTTATTTGTATAAATAGAAAAATTGTTTTTCATTACTATACCATTATAAAAAAACATAACAATTTGATTTTCACACCTAATAAATCATATTAAACACAAAAACTCATTTAACAAAAGAAAAAATAAAAATAACATACATATTGGTGTTTGTCAAAAGTAGTCGCGTGCGTGATTTTCTAACCCCTAAAAAAACTATTATCCCCATAGATTATTATTGCATGACTAGGAAATTACAGTTGATAGGGTTGTTTTATTTTTATTTTATTTTTTCAACATAAATCGCTGCCAAGTTGTGTGCATGCTAGAATATAACGTAAACATAAATTCGCATTACTTTGTAAATTTTTATGATATGCATACATACATACATACATACACACACACACATATATATATATGTATAAATATTGCAAGTTGATTATGATGGTAATAGTTGAACTGCGTGTGCAAGTTTATTTTATACATATATTTTTAATTTAAAGTTAAAAACCACGCGGTGTCTTCTTACGTCAAATTGATTGACGTGTGGCAAGTTCATATTTGACAGACGTTATGCGTTACAAGTGAAAGTTCAGAAAATGCATAACCGATGAATTGTGGTTTATATATATACAGATAAATAATTATACTCAATCGTTGGTTATATATATATGTAGTCGCTTATTGTCTTAATATATATATATGTATATTATTTGATAATATGCAGGATACATGAAATCAGGATAATTCAATGTTGATAATTACAACACCAGCCATGCATAAACATCAACGACTTCCTCTCTTTAATACCTTCTTTATCCATCATCTTGATAGAAAGCCAAAGAAAAAATAAATAAATACATATATACAATATATATTTAAATAAAATTAAAGAAAAAAAAAAAAAACATAAATCAAAAACACAATTTAATTTAATTTTTTTTTATTTTACTTTTTCAAGTACTCGTTTAAATTTTTCTAGAGCAATAAGACAAAAACAAAATGAGTGTTTTTTTAAAGAAAAAAAAAAAAAAAAAAAAATTTCTATTTCATTGTCGAGAAAACCAATTTCTTGCTACCTAAATTATACCCTCACAACCAAAAAAGCTCTTTACTTTCTCCATGTATACCGAGCACTCTGACTTTGTTTTACTTTCTTCCTCTTTTTATTTTCCCTCATTTTCACTGTTCATTTTTTTTTTTTTTTTTCACTCACTTATTTTATATATCTATTCTCAAGTTAGTAATATTGCAAGTTTCCACTTAGTGTCTGTATGATAAAAAACTAAATTATGTGCAAAAAAAATAAAAAATAAAAATAAAATTATGCGAGTGAGGCAAAAACGTTAATTTAAAATTACACAAATAGAGAGACTTTTCGCTAGGAATTTTCTTTTTTTTTTTTTTTTTTTATATATTTAAATTTCATATAATATAATAACTAAATATCTATATAAATATATATATCTAATAATATTTTTTTATTTTTCTGTTTCAGGTGAGTACTGAAAAAGTAATATAAAAAAAAAAGTCCTGATAAATTGGTGAGCAAAAAAAAAAAAAAAAATCCATCATTTTCACGTCAAAAATCTGAACAAGGCTATTCAAAGATAAAAAATAAAAATAAAGATAAACTCGGTAAGACCCTGAGAAAATGAAAAAAAATCAACGAACCATATCGTAAGGGATTCATCGCGAAAAAAAAAAAATCATATTTGTCTGTCGACTTAGGGGAAAAGAGAGGCTAAATAAAACAACTATTTTTTACTTGACCATGGGTCATTTTATATATATATGAAAAAGAAAATCCCGTAAATATCGATTCTTAGTATTTTCATCTTATACATGTACATTGTAGAAATAATAAAAGTTATTTTATTTCATATACTTTGTATTCTCAAGAGATTTTATGTCATAATTTACTCGTCATATCGTTAAAAAGGTGCAAATATAATAAGTATATTTATATAATAGTAAAAAATATACTGATGAAAAATAACATATATATAATTTTCGCTTGAGTTTTGATAAGATATAAATAATATTTGACATAAGCACACGGATGATTAAATTCGGAAATGATAACATAAAGGGAAACGTGATGTTTTGACCATCAATGCGCGTATGCATATATAAATTTGAAAACAATATTTGAAAACAATATATATAAAGACAAATGTCCACTTTACGAGCATCATATATACAATCATCATTTTATCGGTCATATATCAAACAATTGTTTAGTATAAATACAATGTAACATTGTTAAACTCACTCATAACTTTTATTTGTATATGTATATATATCTAAAACAATTCTGTGAATATTTCAGTTTTCCATGTTCTTCCGTTTACAAGCAAATTGCTTTATGCTTCCGTGAATATTTGATATTATGAGTGACATTTACGTCCATTGGCCAATCCTTCTCATGACAAATTCATACAATATATAATTATTTATTTTTTTTTTTTTTTCAAATTAAAATACATAATACAATGTATAGTTGCAGTGATTATATAAATATTTTCATTAAAAATATTTTTTAAAAATTTAAAATTGATTGACATTATCGGATTGGGGTCAAATAAAAAATATCTTTTATCGACATATATTTTTATACAAAATGGCTTCTCGCACAATGGGGAGTCTTTACGTAATATTTCTTGATTCAAATTAACACACGCGGTGATCATCAGCAGGAGGTCACTTTAACGTGCCACACGAGATTGGTTCTTCTTAAAGATAATACATCGTTGAAAACATAATTTTTTTATTTATTTATTTAATTTTTTTTTCACATTCTGATTGACCATTCTTTTATAATGCAATTATAATCATTTTCATGAGTACATATTGTTTGTACTGAAAAAAATTTCAACATAATATTCTTTCTGAAATTTCTATTTTATTTTATTTATAACCTAAAAAACTAGAAATTTTTTTTGTTTTCCTGTTCACTTGAAATACATATTCCTTAAATTTTCTCAGTTTTTTAAATATATATATTTTAAGGAAATAAAGAAAAATAAAATAGTTGATATATATATACAAAAGACTAAATTAAAAAAAAGGAAAAAAAATTGGTAATGGAATGGGGAGAAAATGTGTAAGAGTATATATGGTGTGATGCTTGGGCGCCTGTGCCAGGGTTATATGGAAATGTTGGCCAAATATATCATTCGGGCTTGACAGTGCAATTCTCTTATCTGCCTAGCGCCGCCTGCCGCAATTCCCCTCTAGTTTCTCCCTTAGTCTATCCCAGCATGAATGGTGATGAGGGAGTAAAGAGGGGTGATGGTTGGGTTTAGAAATGAGGGGATGAACTGTGAAACTATCTAGAGGAAAAAGAAAAAAAACAGCCGATAGTGAATCTCCAAATACAAACTTGTATTTTTCGTAATACAAAATTTTTTTTTTTTTTTTTTTTTTTTAAATTTAGCAATATTATTAACAAATAAATAAATATACCTACATCATTGTATCAATATTATATATATTTTTTGTTATACGATATTTTTAATATGTTTTTGTGAGATTTTCTATACATATATATACGTCAATTTTTATTGCTTTATTTCATCGAACGTTTGAACTAATCCACCCAACACCACCTTCTCTACTATTTGTGATTCGACGATATTTATGTACATTTTGTAATATATACGTATTTGCACCGGAAAATGACTAGCTATCGGATAAACCATGTCGACGGACACACGGTCACATGTCCATCAATCAAAAGCCAATGCAACCGAAAAATACATTTTTTTATTTATTTATTTATTTTTTTTTTTGTTTCAATAAAATTACAAAGATCAATCTAAAAAATATCTGTCATCATATAGGTATATTTGAAATGTAATTTTTATAACAACTTTAAGAAAAATTTTTATAAATATACATTTTTACTAACAATGTTGATATCGGTTTTGAAAATAATACAAAATGTAAAAGAGTCATATACAAGCAAAAAAAAAAATATTATATATATAAATATATACCTATATGAGTGGGTGGGGATATTGCCGGCACAGTGCTTTTCCTGGCAATGCAATCTTTGAAAGAAGAGCCGCGTCATTACGCTGAGCCCAGTGGTTCATGGGCCATTGCCCTCCACCCCCTATACCTCCCTGATCACCCACTCACTCAACCACCCTTCTTCTGTCTGCCCTTCAATTTTCCCGGTTTTCTCTATGCGATTCTCTTCTTTCACTATATTAACTTCGTCTATACCAACATTTTTTTATTTTCTTTTTTCGTTTTTTTTTTTTTCATATACATATACATGTAGGATTATTGACTTGTATAATATTTATTGGCCAACAAAAAACATGGGTACTCAATTCAAATAAAAAAAATAATACCAAAATGACAAGGTCATTGCGTATAGGTAACTCATTGTTACATTATAAAAAATTGGATATAAAGATTAAAACACCAACACCATCATATATGGTGTCTACAAAATCGAAATGTCGGATTTAAATTCACCTTAGTATATTTTAGATCGTATCACAACTTACATAACTCGAAGACAACATCAAAAAACAAGTCCTTAAATTTTTACTTTTTTACTTTTTTTTTCTCTTTTTATTTTTAAAGTTATTTATAAAAAATGTCACATGATTATATACCTATATTTTTTTTTTTTTTCAATCATTCTTAGTGTTTTGTTTTACCAAAAAAAGCTAAAAGCAAACAAAAACATGCAATAATTATTGACAGTTACTATAATTTTCTAAAATGATTTGCCATAATAGGATTCCATAACTTACTGACATTTGTGTTGTTTCAAAGTATAATCGCATTGACATTGACAGCCACACGCAATCGGCAAAAAGCTTTATTATCTAATCATATAACAATTGACTTTTGGTGATAGGTTAATTGAACTAACAAATTTTTTATATGGCTGTATAAAAATATTTAACTAAACAACAACTAGATGCCAAGCAGAACGCAACCAAAGATTTATTGAAACAATAATTCTTAATGAATATTTTGAAATTTATAAAGAATATATAGAGATTATATTTCTAAACAAATATATTTTAGACAAATAAAAAACAAATTTGTTTTCTGTCCATGAATATTGTATACAAATATTCACGTATAACTGGGGTTATTATCAGCCTAGAATTCCAATTAAGTGGTAGCAGCTGTGAAAATTAATGGAGCACAGCTTTTAAGATGTAATTGGGCACATTCATAATTCAGTTGAAGTTGAGTGTAGGTGAAAATTGTTGAAAGTACGAGTGAATTGTGATTGTGTGAGTTTATATGTATAGTAAAGTCAAAATCTTGGACGTTTTGGTGTTGAATAAAAGGTAGGGAAAATAAAGGAAGGAAGGAAGGAAGAAATAAGGAAGGAAGGAAGGAATATACTGGAGTTTAGAAGGAAATCAAGGGAGTAAGTTTTGCGTATATATATATATATATATATATAAAAATTCTGTGGTACTGTTTCTGCATCACAAGAGGTTAAGAAAAAAAATTCATATATATATCATATGAGAAAAATGAAAAATCAAAAAAAGTACAGTATTTAAGGGGTAAAATTTTCCAAGTGTCAATTTTAATATATCAACGATATGATGATACCAAGGATATAATAAAATTTTAACTGTACAAATATTTAACAAAATGGAGTGCAATTTCATTTATAAAATTATAGCCCTTTCAAATGTACTCGTAAACATTTAGTAAATTTTGCTCCACAGGTGTGCCATCTATGTTTATAGTGTAAAACTTTTGCTTCTATATATATATTTATTTGAACAATTTTAAACATCTTGTGCATATTTTCAAAATCATTTGCATGACTCAAAAATAATCATGAAATAATTTAAAAATAATGTTTAAAAAATTATTATATACTTATATATACATACATATATATGCGTTTACATATGTGTATAATGTAAAGGTATATACATATATGAAGGAGTTGAAAGTCAGTTAGTATCCGCCCATAAAGCCACCGAGGTCAATCCATCCATTTCGTTCCCTCGCGGGCTCTATTAGCAAAACGTGATGGAGTTTTGCGAGACCGATTACACTCGAATGGGTTATTATCCTTGCGCTGATTCCAAACACGAGGGAGAGAATGAGAAATTTTACCCTTCAAAATATAACAACCCTTTAACTTCTTGTGGAACCTAAAATTTTGTATAAATAAATTTGTATCCAACACATACCAATAGACACAATCATTCTTTTATTATAACAATACAATCCGATAACCAAAGAATGATCATGCTAACAAGCATATTACTACATCCATCAAGAAATTACTCATTTATTATGAGTTTTTTTTTTTTTTTTTTTCTATACTCTCTCACTTGGTTTTCTATAGTCACACTGTATCAAAATTATATTATATGAAACTCAATAATTTGAGAATCCCTCAACATTTCATAATCACATCAATCACATATTATTATTATTATTATTATTATTTTGGTTGCTTATATTTTTTGACTGCACTATATATTAATATCGAACGTGATAATAATATTGTGGATAGAAAAATAAATTAATGAAACTGGACTTTTGCTGAAAAAGGCAGGTAATTTTATTGAACTAAAATGCGTATTCTGCATAGAAATGATCCTAAAGTAGTCAATAAATGCCAAGTTCATCTGTAGATGTATACTTATCATGAAAGACAAGGGAAAATTTCTGTTAAATAAAAAAGAAAGAGAAAAATAAAAAGATATGAAAAGTCACAAGGTGAATTGACAAATACAGAAAATAAAATCGACAAATTGCGTTTATCTTGAATGGGTATATTTATCTTTTTTTCATCAGAATTTACTCATACCAAGTATAGCAGTGTAGTACAATATAACCCAAAACGAAAGTCCCTAGTGAATTAACTGTCTCTCGTCCCTTCTATTAACTGTCTACGTGATACAGCAGTTAAATCGTTTATATTATTTTGAGATAATGAAAATTACAAATGGTCCGAATGAATTGTATAAATGTATGTATATATGTTTATAAAATGCATTAATAGATGCTCATATGCAGCTACATGTAAGCTTTTGAAAAAAGAAAAAAATGTGTACTAATAACAATATGGAATCGTAAAGAGAAAAAAAAAAAAAAAAAAAAAAAATTGATGTATGTAGCTAATCATTGTAGGCATCTCACTTTTCCTTGTGTCCATCAGTTCGTTTCGCTGCAGCACAATGTGTGCAGTCACTTGTATCATCCCCTTCCGTTCATGCACCAATTCACCCTCTGCATATATATCAGACTTATGTAAGCTGTACATGTGTTTAAATCAAACCATGAAAAAAATTTATTTTTTTATTTTCAACAAAAATTTGTAATTCTTGATACAATCATCACTGCAAGGTGTATTGTATGGTGTTACCTTGTGATTATCAATATCAACTGCATGCGTAAATATTTTTCGTTGAATATTCATTACATTTAAATCATCACACATAAATGTGATTAAATTTAAATTAAATTTACTTATTTTTGTATTCTAAAAAATGTATCTATATATATATATATATATACAAGATGAATTTAAAATATGAATGAAAAATATGTCAACAATTGTTGATGTAATATTTTACATATGTATATATATATTTGTACAATATCTTTTAGTATCTTTGTTCATTTTATTTTTTTCTTTTTTCTCATTCTTTTACTCCACATCACCCACTCTTTGTTCGTGTAAAACGTGGCGGGCCGCGGTGATTAATGTTACCGAACAAATTGTCTAGAAAAACATGTTTCTCCTTTTTCCCCCCTGTCCCTCTTTCTCCTTTCTTTTTACCCTAGCACAATATCTACCCTGGTTTCTCTCACACACGAATATACACTGCACCCTTTATCTCGACGGGTCGCACACCCTTATTTTCCCCAGAGCAATCTTCAGCCCAGTATGCCTCCTACTACCCTCCTATCCCTTCTTTAAATTTTCATGTGTATGTTCAATATATATATATATATAGTCGACAAAATAATATACGTGTTGGATGTACCTATATATATATATATATATATGCATATACGTATACATATATACATATATTATGTGGATAATATCCCCTTGATAATCCAATTTACTTTGACTTTGCTATCAACATTTTGGCTGTAGCCACACGTGGGTCATTTACGTTCAGTTTACTTGTCAATGTCAATTTTTTATTTTTTAAATTTTCTTATTGTTGATGTAATAATTATTTTATTTATATTTAAATTTTTTAGTATTAAAAAAATTTAAATAATATTCTTCATTGCTGTACTATTTTTTCTGTCATTTGCACACGGTTTTTTTTTATTCAAAACATTTTTCATATTGCATATGTTTCAGTTTTTCTCTCTACATAAAGAAAGACTAGCGTAACTGAGCAAAAAAATTAAATAAAAAAAAAAATCTGGTAGCGATTTTGCAGCATTATTTACATCGTGGTTCGCCTGGTACGCTTCGAGCACACTCTAGCTATATGTTTTTTCATATTTATAAAAATTCTTTTTTTTTTTTTTTGCGGAAGGAATGAAGCAAAAATATATATATACAGACTTAGTTGTCGCATAAAGCCAGAGATTTTATTACAAGCGGATTCAAATTCCGTACGCAAAACACTTGGGTACAGACAGAACCACACAAGAGTTAAAATAAAAAAATAAAAAAAATGATATAAAAGGTAAAAAATAAAACAAGTTTTCCATGTATGTGTGTATTATGTGCTATACCCCATGGCACTGAGTGGCCCTCAACTTGTATAAAAAGATTGGTTTTACAGACCCTTAACCTGCCTTTCCAGTTTCGCCATATAAACCATCTTGCGTTAATAAATATTCTGATTTTATTTATTTTTATTTTATTTATAAATAAAATATGCATATCTTTCTGATAGTTGTCCTGAAGAAACAAAATCCTATCAAAAATATATATGCAGAAAAATTACATTATATATATATGCAAATAAAAAAAAAATAAAATAAATAAATAAGATAAAAAAAAAAAAAAAAAATATACATATATATATATATATGAGAAAAGATAAAACGTTCAAAAGAGATGGTAAATGCGACGCTTTAGGGCCATCCAGTGACCGTTATCTAACCAAAGGCCCATCTAAATCTAAATAACATTGTTTGACGACCTAGGTGGCAATAACAAGTTTTTATTTTTATTCTTTTAAATTTAAAAATAAACTAATTTATAAGTTAACTGAAAAAAATGTTAAAATTTTAATTTCACTGTACAATTTGAATGAATAAAAAAAAATTAAAAATATAATAATAATGAAAATATAAAGACATATAATTTCAACTGGCAACATTAAAATATAAATATATATATTCAGCGTCTGACAATTTAATCTTGTATTATATGGCATTAATATGAGAAAAAAAAAAAAAAAAAGTGTTTAAAAATAATATGCGATTATGGGGTGAAAGCCCCATTGCTACAGTAGTTTATAACAGCGTCAGCAGTTGTAACATATATACTTCATGAGAATAGAATTTAAGAGACTTGGTACAAGCTGACGCCTTGGACGTGACAAAAGGGTCGTAGTGTTGAAACGTCGTCGTCGACGACGATGAGTCTGACCTCCCCAAAGGTTCATAGACGATATAGCCGGTGACAATCGACTGCTGGCTTGTGCTTAGTAACAGCTGTTGAACCAATAACTTTCTTTCATCTGTGTGTTACATGTTATGTATATATATATATACCAAATAACGATATTATATGTGTACTGTATTATTGAGAAAAGTGAGACACAAATTTATATATATATATCACGTCGTTGCGGCCTGACTCCAGTTAAATTAGTCCATGTCTAATGGTACCATCAGCACAGTCTGTGCAATACTATTCAAGACTTATCACAAAAATATATTTGAATGAAATCTAAATAATCATTTTATACAAATACTTGTCTGCATATGGTTTAACTGAACACTATCATAATCGTGAACAACAATTTGTTTCTGTAATGTATTTTAGATGTACAACATCTGCATTGATCAACTATAATTATATAATTTTCACGTAAACCTTTTCACATCATGAATTTTTTACTGAATTATCATACATATAAATATACATATGCACCCGTTATTGCAAATTGCAATTTATTAAATTAATTTTATTGTTTTACATAAAGCTTTTTAATTATCATCACATTAATGTCATGCTGATCTTTTTTCTTTTTAAAATAAACAACACTAAGTCTATATCTATCGTGCTAATGATTATCCTCTTTCTCAATGTTTATTTATTTGCTTTTACATTCTTTTACAACCTGAAAAAAAATATGATGATGTTGCATTTTTTGGCAAATCAAGCGATCTTCCCTTTATACATTCTCTGTACAAAGTTGTAAAGAAAATGCTGTATTAAATTATAAAATGTTTGATCATCATGATGATTTTGTTTGACATATTGTAGAATAAAATGTACAGTCATCATACATGAGTTCAAAGAATTACAAAAATCAACCCCTCATAAAACCAATTAAATAATACTGTCCTAAAAAAAAATACAAAAGAATAAAAACAAGAGAAAAATTTAAAATTATTTCAACATAAAATTTTTATCGTTGTGTGTTAAGTTTTCCTTAGCTACCTCTGTTGTTTGTCAAGTATGAGAGAGCTACAAAAAGCATGGCCAGTTCAAGCTCTTGTCTTTTTTTGATTTATTTTTTTTTCTCTGTTTCACAGAGTGTCCTAAAAAAAAAAAAAAAAATAGAGACAGAATCTGCGGAAGCAAAACGTAGTGCGCCATTGTTCAGGCGATATTTTAGTATCTGGGAAGGGGTATATATCATATATATGATAGGTATATTTACAAGGGATGAGTGAACCGCCAGAGGAAAACTAGAGGGTAGCAATAGAGGATTGAAAAAGGACTCAAAGGAGAAAGAGAGTCAGCTGTCTGTGACATGCCACCAATGCTGCCAAAGGAAAACTAGCAAGCTTGTATGTGCTTGAAAATACTTGAGGCTTGAGAATGGGCAATGTTAACGTTGAGAAATATATATATATATACATATACTCTTTCATTCGATATATCCAAGGCCACATTGCTGCGTTATTGTTAAAATTGAGGGGACGCATTTCAACGATTTTCCAGTTTCGTTTTTATATATACATAAACATATATTTATATATATATAAATAAATATACAACAACGTTATCATTTCCTGCATGCCCTTGATTCCGGTTTATAAACATTAATGCTAAATGGAAAAATAAAATATCATTCAATCAATTTATCATGCGATATATGAATATTATATGTAATATACTATAATAATAAAATTTTATAAATTAAACTACGCAGTCATTAAAAATACATATAAAATTATTATTATCATTTGCATTTGGTCTCATAGTTATATATATTAATCCTATTGAAAGGTTCTTACCAGCCTGTTAGACAAGATCTTGGACTTACTTAACTATTACTTTGGCTTTTCTCTCATTCTGCACAGTGCTTTTCACTTACAATTTTTTTTTTTTCCACTCTTTTTCTCATCGTGTAATACTTATTCTATATATACCATAACTATACAGTCAAGTACCAAGCTAAGGGAAAGTTTAATAATTATTATTCATAAGTCTATTTCTTGGGACTCGTCCAGGCGTAAGACTAAGCAAGAAAGATGTGCCGCAAAACAAGGGTTTCACTTCACGTTGCATGTCTATTACTTCTTTTTCACCCTTTGTTGCTATATATACTCTTCATTTTCATCTTATTTTGGTTTGTCTTGTTCTTCACACCCTTTCTTTTATGAAACGCAGTCTGCCAAACCGCCAAGTTTTTTCCTTGTTTAACTGTACTACCTCAAACTCACTCCCTTGTGCAAGTAGTTGAGCTTTTTTGGGGATGAGATATATACTTGACTCAGTCAAGCAGAAACCCAATCACTTCCGGCGTCTGCGCCCATTAGGGCAACGCAATGTTGACGTCGGTTGACGTATACAGCTCCTACAACCCCCTTTTTTTTTTTTTCTTACAAATATATAGCGATCAAAATTTTATTTCAATTTTTATTGTATTTATATTTTTATATTTTCTTCAGAAATTTTTTTTTTTTTTAAATATTTTTATCAATAAACAATTTGTTTATTTGTTTTAATTGAAATTGTTTTTTTTATTGTTCACAGGTTTATTAATGCAAGACGTAGGATTGTTCAACCAATGATTGACCAGAGCAATCGAGCTGGTAAGTCAAGTTTATTAAAATAAATTTCATTTATTTACTCTCAACACACAAAACACAAAAATCATTATTATTTCCAACAAAAAAAAAAAAAAAAAATTCAATTCAACATATATATATATAATTAATTTCAATTCAAATCGATCATTCACATGACATAACCTCAAATAATAATACTTCAAAAATACATAAAATGTCCCCCAAGTTATTTTATTCTCAAGATATCAGTTTTTACGAGGCGGGAATCACTGCGTTAGTCGTAAAAAGTGACAAAAGAGTCGTAGTAAAAGAAAAACGTATTATTATATTATTTCTTAAGGGTAACCTTGTGAGCAATACGATCAGAGTACACAAAGGTGGATAACGTCCAGATAACGGCCGGATAATTGGTAACGGTGATCAGACCAAATTTTACGATCTTACACGTGCTCAACTCTGGGAAAAACCTTTTTTTTTTTTTCTTTTTTATTTCATATATAATGTGTTTTTTGTTTTCTCACTTGATTCTTTACCTATTGTACCTATTGTATATGTACAGGAAAACTCAAAGGCTGCGAAACATAAAATGATTCGCGATTTTTTTATGGCTACTACCCTCATAAACACTGACTCTATGTTACAGCTTGTTTGGTTTTCTAAAAAAAATAAAAAAATAATATATTCAATATTAAAATATCAGATATTAAAATAATACAATATACACACAAGTGTTGACAAATGGACAAAGTGGAAGTTCATGTTTTCAATTTAACTATATAAACATTGAGTCAATTTTGTTGATAATAAATTTAATTTTACCTTTGAAACAATAAATAAAAAATATAATTTAAAATTCATCTTATATTCATTTAATGAATAAAATATAAATTTTTATTTTATTTAGTAACAAAGTGACATGGACTTTGTAAATTTACTCCCCCAAAAGTTGTCTATTAAATACTAATGGTTGATACATTAGACCCCAGAGTGGATTTATATCTGACCAACAAATTTATTTTTCAAATAGCCAAGGGGAATTGAAACTGATATTTCTTCACTTTCTTTATGAATATATCATGAATCATGATATACACTTATAAATATAATGGGCATATATATATAGAGCATTCCACGTCACTTCAAACGGTCTCAACCCTGGCTATTACTACTTTGTTAAATTTTTATTTATTTATTTATTTTTTTTTTTTTGAGCCAAATTAAATCATCCAGAGTAATGTCAAATGCCTCGCATATATATATAAAATAAAATAAAATAATAATTACAATCATTTTAAAACAAACAAAAAATAAAAAAAAATAATAAAAAATTAGAATACATTTTATTTATCTCATAATTTATCATGTTTTCTTGCTATCACTGGTGATTGCATTAATGTGTAATGTGTTCAAATCCATGCACTTGTCATGATACCGTTCGGCTAATGATGCTTGACCCATATGCGTCATCAATCATACTTTCATTACGTTGATTGCTCGTGATTCAAACACATATACACATTATTCTATGTTTCAAATAACTTTTATATTTATAAAAATAAATTTTATTATTTTTTTTTATTTTTTTCATTTATACATATAAACAGTTAATTCTTATTGTCACAAAAAACAAAAAATAAAAAATTATTTAAAATAAATAATTTTGTATATAATCTCAATAAACATCGCTCACTCAATGTCATGCAAAGATTATAAATATTTTTTTTCTTTCTCTTTTTGTTAAACACAACTCAAGAATGCAATATAATTGTTGAGTTTTTCTTGTTGCCCTCTGACATACCAATGGTAGCTTCTCCGAGGTCATATGAAAGTTCACCAGCTGTAGATTAAAAAAAATATAAAAAAATAAAAAACAACAACAGTCGGCTTTTTTAACTGTCAAGTACTACAGTGATCATGATGTATAACAAGAAAAAAAAAAAAAAAAAGTCGTATTGTCATTTACGACTGTCAAACACATGACCAAACATATAAATATAATGTATGCAGGTTACATATTTATTTACAAGCAACCTTTATGTCTTGGTACTGAGCTTCTTCGTTATTTAATATTTTTTTATTTTACCATGAAAAAACAGAAAGAAAGATAAAAGTTTTTTGTCCAATACAATCTATAAAATTCTTCATGACTTTTGTCATATATATAATGAAAAATAAAAAAGAAAAAAAAGATGAATAAGAAGAAGAGGTCATCGTATATTTCAGCTGGTGCGCAGACCAATACAGTGTCTGGACCCCAACGAATCAAGTCGCGAACCATTCGTCACGCAGTCGCTGAGAGGGCTTGCCTTGATAACGCCCGATCCCTTTTTCGGGTGTGTTTGTAGATACGATGGGTTTTGTCGTCTCTCACCCTGGGGACAAGCCTTGTCTTATGTACATATATATACCTATATATATATATATATATGTCAGCTATCTCAACCACTACTGGATCTCAATGCGAATAAAGAGTCTCTGCACTCTATCTCACTTGACTCTACTGTTCCCCCTTTTATTTTTTTTTTTTTATTCCCTTTTTGTGGACACCATCAATCAAGCTTGTCAATTTGTAATGGCAACTCTCTGTGTCCATCTCGAATGGATCTTTCCAATGTCTCTTCCTCTTTGCTTCTCTATTTTTAGTAGTTTCTTTTTTTTTTTTTTATTCTTTTTTCTCAAAATCTCCAATATACCTTTCATCCTTTTTTTTTTTTATTTCTTGTGTTTTGGTTGAAGCTTAAATTTCCTTTCAGTATATTGTATATGGATTTATAACAGTATTATCCAACAAAATAAATTTTCTTGCCTCTGTCGTCATATGTCTTGAAGTTAAGTAAAATGAATGTTCTAGAGGGAATGAGAAAATTGCTAGATATACTTGCATCACTGTACAACTTATTTTACTTTTTTTTTTGACTGCCAATAGCCAGTCAAAAAGGTCAAATTTTCTTTGAATTTTTTTATTTATTTATTTTTTTCTTTTAATCTATCTTGGGAGTCTTTAGAATTGTTCACTTATATCCCAATGGACATTTTTTTTTGTTCTATTACGTATTCTGTTGAAAAAATAATAATAATAAAAAAAAAAATCTTGATTTATATTATAACCCAGTAAAAGAGTGCTTCAGGGTCAGATATTTTTTCCCTTGTTTTTATTCTTTTATCCATTGAAATTTATGTATATAATATGGTCAAAAATAATATCTAAAATTCGACGCACAAAATATTGGCCGACTCACACATCACGTATAGGTGATATAGAGTTACTTAGAGTTACGAGATCCCTTCAGCATTATCCGATCATCGTCAAGGCTGAATAAAAAAGAAAGCTAAACAAAGACAAAAAAATATAATATATATTAAAAAGAAAAAAAGATACTTGAAAGGTTGTGCCACTTGGGTTTTACGTATATGACATAGATCATACGCTAATTGAAATAGGGTGTTTTAGCACCAGTCGTCGAATATAAACGACCGATTTATAGAAATAATATTATTTGACGATATAATGTATACACATATACATATAAAAGAGTGTTAAAGAAATTGACACTTTCACAAAATCACAGCTTATATTCAGGAAATTGCATTACCTTTTTTTTTTTTGTATTATTATCTTTTTCTCAACATGGACATATTTATACTGATAAAAAAATAAAAATCAAAAAATAATATTCAAACACATTTTATATAAAGATATTCGGACTTATCGTATACTCATTGACACAGGAATGCTCAAAGCATTATCCTGAAAAACAAAAAAATAAAAAATAAAAAACATCAATATATATCCTCTCACTTTTATTTCCTAAGATGGGCCGTGTAGTAACGAAAACCGATATCGTACATGTAAACGAGCGCCAGGCCCGTCTCGTTATGTTACGAGTATATAGATATAAATTGGTGGGTAGGGTTCCTTGGCCGCAGAAATGGAGTCTCCAACAGAGTCACGATCGCTATGGAAAGATAAGAATTTTCGAGACTCATGGACACTGACCAATCTATACTTGTTTAACTTTTTTCCTTACTTTCTTTCTCTGTCTTTTCAACTTGTGAATATTATATCCAAGTATATATATATACAAAATTTTTCATACTGAAAATCGCGTCCGGTATATCAAGACCAAAGAGGGTGAATCAGCTCTTATCAGTACAGTATAATGGCTTGTTCTATTTCATCTTGTTGACCACTATTTTTTTTTCTTTATCCTTGTTGTCTATGACAATATTCTGATAGAATAGAGATAAACATAAAAACATTAAAAAAAAAAAAAATTCGATTCTCTGTATTATAATATATAGTTTTTTTTTCTTTTTTTATTTTTACTTTTTTTTTATTATACTGAATAAACGCAGGATGATTAGTGGATCAAATGACAGCATGACATTCATCGATCATTCGGTCGTTCTACAGAAAAATTAAATATGCATAGCCAATCGACATATATATAATGCATTGATGAATCAAATTGAAATGAGATATAGAAAAAAGAAAGTAGTATATATTATTTATATATATATATCAAAAATAAAAACAATTATCATAATCACATGATGATACAAGATAAAGCTTCACTTCACCTATATATATATATACAATTTTTTTCTTCGGCGCCTCTTCAATTATCATAATTTATTGGCAACTGGTTAATTAAAATATCTAAATACACATAGACGTATATATAAGTCCAAACAAGATTCACATTTATTTCACTCAGTTCTCCACCCATTGATTTTTATATATGTTATGTCCCATCATACCTTATAAATTTTAAGTGGTTTATGGAGTTGGTCAGTTTGTCTCAATCATTAATTATTTATCGTGTCAATTGTAAATTAAAACTTTTGATTTTATATTCAAGGTTTTCGACCTTTTTTTTTTTAATCACTCTCACATTATATTCATGCACGATATACGTCTGCTCAAGATGTATTTATGTGACAATTGATTAAGGTATTTATGAAAAAAAAAAAAAAAACAAAAAATAAATACATATAATTTTAAAGGTAATAAAATTTTTGATTTAAAAAAAGGTATTTGTGATTGGATCGAAAGATAACACAAGAATTGATGTGTATTAAAACTAAAATTTATAAGATTAGTGACTTGTTAGAAAAAAAAAAATTACTTGATGTGAAGACAAAGAAAAAAAAAAATAGCAAAAGTCATTGACCTATCAAGATCTATGCGTATAACAGAGCTATGCATTATGAAAAAGAAAAAAAAAAAAAAATAGAGATTTTTATGTGCGCTACTATTATTGCATTTTTTATATGAATATATGTATATACGAGAATGTTTTTTTTTTTTTTTTTGGTAGATTTTTTGAAATAAGAAACTGAGATTGTTTATCACACGATTTTATCATTATTGTTTGAAAACAAGAGGGAAAAATCAACCGTGGCATAACAAGACACAAGGTATCAAGACATTCACCAAAATAACCCGGGATTGATCTTATTCATGTGATTATACAGACACTACAGAGTAATAAACTATACTATAGAGATCATCTTTTTAGAAAAATGATTGAAAGATTTAAAATAAAAAATAACTATACATAATATTGTTAGGTAAATCAGAAAAAGTAAACAGAAATAAACAAAAATGAGAATAGGGTAAAAAAAAATTTTTATGATTAAGATATGAAGGGAAGTTGGATGAATTATTAGATCCAGTGTTTCCGTTATTGCGTCATGGATGACCAATAGTTTCATCGAGGGATTGTTGAAGGTTCCGGTGCACATTTCCGGTTTCCGTCTGCAAAATCATCTCTGTTAGTTTGTCCTTTATAGCCAAACTCACTATAGTGAACTAAAATTTCTCATTGAATAATATCAAGTTTAATGTGAAAAAGGGATGTATACCTATATATGTATACATATTTCCTATATCTTTATGTCTAACGATCATTTCTCTATTACTGTTTTATGAATTTGTAAATTTTATTCTCAAAATCAAATCAATAAAATAATATATTATATTATAACTATTGTAAATGACACTAAACTATAATAGTCAGTTATTATATATTGTATAATTTTAATGATAGCATTCGTGTATGATAAATATGATTAATCTTGTAAAATATTTTTAAAGTTATATAATTATTTTAAAAATCATTTAGTTGGTTAAATTACTGTTATCTTGAAATCCATCAGAATTTCACAGACTCATAAAGTAAGCTCAAACTTGTGCTTTAGACTTTTCTCTTTCTCACTCAGTTTTATATATATATACTTAACTTTTAGAAGGATTAGTAACAGTTCAAAGCTGGAACCATAGTGTTCATATCCCAGAACGTTGATTCAGCTTTTGAAGGGGTTGAATTTAAAAAGGGTAAGAGAAATAGCAACTGTATCCTTAACTTTAAGAGAAACTTTAACGCGAGTGAATGCAGTCGTTGTGTCGTCGCCAAAGTTAAGTTCGAGAGTTGGTTGGGTTTTAGACTCCCATAGGAATTCGTCGTTGCTTAGTTGCTCGTACAGCCGTCTCCGGTGGCAAGACCACGTCGACCAACCATACCCTAGCTTTGCCACATTGACTTTTTCTCTCTTATGTTAGTCTCTATTTCTCATTTAAAAGTCTCAACTTGAGTACATACCTACTATACAACTTTAGCAGCATTACTTTGCTTTACTCACTTTTCTCCCTCAACGCGAGAGACCAGACCACAACCATAAGTTACCACTAATGTTATTTTCGTGTTTAGTTTGGCCGATGGTAAAATTTTCTCTCACTATATATCATTTTCTTTTCTCTTTATTATTGTAATTTTTCAAAAAATAAAATAAAATATAATTACATCTCAAATTTTGTTTATAAGATTAGCAAAACTCTTCAAGTAAATATATAATAATTTGACAAATCAGTCAACAATTTTTATTATCATAAAAAAAAAAAATAAAAAAAATAAGAAAAAAAACTTGTGATCTCTCAATGTCTCCCTGATATATATTATTTTATTTATGACACATGAAAAGTCCAGTCATTGTGCAAACACATATATAACTATACATGTATATATATATATATAACTTTGAGTCATTTGACTGGTAGTTTGGTAATTTTCTTGAGCTATTTCTTACGCGCACCAACTAAATTAATGATGTAAATAAATGAATAGAAAAAAAAAAAAAGAAACCTTCCAATTCTAGCGTGAAAATGATTCCCTTGTGCTAAAACTACAATAATAACAATAACAACAACAAAAACAACAACAACATTACCCGATGATACACTTTCTCGCAGCTTAGCGGACGGCAATTAACGACTACCTCATTTACCCTCTATAAATAAATTACAAAGGTACAGATAATACGTTTGTTGGTAGATTCAATGTATGGTATATGTATATATATTTTTGTGTTAAGGGTCCCACAGTGTATATACAAGAAATTTAAGGCAATTGAATGGTGTGAGAGAAAAACCGACATACCAAAAACCCTCTTAACTATATAGCTATATAACATTTACCATAGTCTTTATTGTATTACACACATGGTTTTCTTTTTTTATATTTTTTTATTTTAATCCAAAAAACATGCATGTAAACTTGGTTTGTCAATTTAAATTTTCATTTATCCCAAAATTGACCCTACTTTATTTTACTAAATAAAATTTCAAAACATGTGTAAATAAATTATATACAATTTATTCAATTTCAATTCAATATACATATATATATAAATTTACTGTACATATTATTATATTTATATTATTATTTTTAATAATTTTTATTTTTTTAAATTATGGATGTGGATATTATATAGTGCATATAATGGTTTAATCACACAACAAGCTCATTCCTCGTTAGTGTAGACGATAATATAAGGTTAAATTCCATGAGGATATAAACAAAAAGAACCACTGCGATATCCGAGAATTTTCTCTTTCGTATATATATATATTTTCAAGTATAATATACCATATATGTATGATTGAAACACTATATTCGCATGCTGTATGCTTTTACAGACCAGTACTGGCGATCTATAATCTTTAGTGATGCTAGAAAAGATGAAAAGATGAAAAGAGAAAAAAAAATAAAAAATAAAAAAGATACGATGAGATTGACTAACCTTGTGGATAGCTCTTGCAAAACACTCTTAAGGGAGAAAACGTTCGCAATAATTGTGATTTACGGCACTACCATGGCCCCGTGGGCAAAGCAAAACGTGCACAGTGTACTCTCATTTCTATTTTTTTTTTTCTTTTTTTTTCTTTCTTTATGGTTATTATTATTATTATTATTATTATTATTATTAGTATGACTATTATTATTATTTTTCAAGTTATTTTATTTTTTAAAAAATAATGATAAAAATATTTATCTAAATTTCATAAATGTAATTGATAACATACAGAAAAATACTAATAAAATTATTATAAAAAAATTATTTTTTCTCATGAATTATTTATGAAAAATTTTAAAATAGTCATAAAGTAATATATTAATAATATTAAATAAAAAAATAAAACATCACAAGTGATTGAGTATTACTATAGAATATTTGATAATGAAGAAAAAAATAAAAAAAAAATAAATAAATTTGAAGAACTGGTATAATATACAAAACAAAATATTTATATAAAACATTTACATCGGAATATATTTGTGCACTGTATAGGGTCTTATTGGCAAGTAGGTATATAGGGTCGAACGCAATCAGTAGCCTTGATTTATCGTGGCAATATACATTAAGATACCAACATTAAAACTACCGGGGTAGTTCATTCCCCTCAAACAGTACGGACGAACGAGCTCCATTACAGTTCTGCCGATGACAGTGTTGAGGATCGATTGAGAAAATCTGCTCTCAACTCACATAGTATATACATTCCAACTTTACAATCTGAAATGCGGAAATTGAATTCGTAATTACTTCTCCTTCTCCCTAACCCTATATTCTACACTTTTTTTTGAGCTCTCTAAAAACCTTGAGAAAAATAAAAAAAAGCAAAAAAATCAATTATATTATTGTAGATTTATCATATACACACACTCACATAAAATTTTAAATATATACGCACATAAACATATTTTAACAGACACAAATACAGCTTATTTAGTTCTTAAATATAATATTTTAAGAATTTTTTTAAGCATATTATATATTATTACTTTGCCAATTATAGAACAGAGTTCTAACCATAATAACGGGTAGTATTTCCACCAATGTCCGCAGGTCCAAGTGGTATTTATAGCCCAGATCCATCAACGGGTTACATGATGGATGGACAAGGAGCCGGTATGGTGCGTATACCGCCAGGTGATCCTGGTTTTCACAATCAATATCATTATCCACCAGAGTACTATGGACACCACTTATAAAGGTTTGTTAAATTTTTTACATTAAAAATAAATTAAAATATCAAACGCATTTATATATAAAATAATAATCATTTCATTTTTTTTTTTTTTCAATTTTTGTTACAGCTAGAAAACAAGATAAATGGTGCTGTTAACATTAAAACTACTAAATGATTAAAAAAAAAAACATAAAATCTGGCATCTATTTTGATTGACGTATAACGCATGTCTTGTCATATACTTTTGAAAAATCATGTTAAATCGAGTGAATATTATTATAAAGTGAAAAAAAAAAAAAAAAAAAAAAAAAAAAACGTACTCGATTAAAAAAACAGCGAATATTGGAAGACAAAATTGTATAGTTGGCCATGAGGTCGCTTTAAGTGAAAAAAAAAATAAAAATGCGTTTATAGTCAGACATGGTGTAGCTCCGTATACACATGCCCATGCATATAGCTATAAAAAACAGACAGCTATAAAATATATAAATAATTGATGAAATATTTGAAATAAATAAATAAATAAATAAATAATAATAATAATAATAATAATATTAATAATAATAATATTAATATTAATAATATTAATAATATTAATAATAATATTAATAATAACAATATTATTAATAATAACAGTAATAGTAATAATAATAATAATAATAATAACAGTAATAGTAATAGTAATAATAATAATAATAATAATTAAATAAAAAACGCGGCCAAAATATTCCAGACTCGCGTTCAATATAGATGAAAAAAAAAAAAAAAAAAAAATGAAAAAAAAAAAAATTATAAATAAACAAAATAATAATAATAAAATAAAATGATTTAAAAAAAATTAATGTGATTGTTCTTTGTACAAATATGGTGGTGTAATATTGTAGTGTTTAACATATAAATGTTAAATTTTAATACGATCACAATCAAGAGACTATACATTTGAATTATAGTGATAGTTAATGAAAAAAAAAAATAAATAAATAAAAACAAAAAAAAAAAGAAAAATAAAATAAAAAAATAATTAGCGGGCATGTACATTACCTAGTGTTCACATGAGATATGACTGCTAACTAGATGGGTCTGGCTCTGTTAACTATATTTACACTTTCATTAAATAGAAAAAAAAAATAAATAAATAAATCTAACAATAAAATTTATGAACAATGATAAGTGCTGTAATTAAATTGACGTTAAATGCTCGATTATTAATAATTATATGGTAAATGTTTGCTAGACCCGAATGTCGACATCCTTGACTGAGGAGACTTTAAATTTGTACAGTTCTTAATTATATCAATGAATTTAACGTTTAATTATATTATAAATATAAATATATATATCGAAAAAAAATTTTGGCGAAAAAATATGAATTCAAAAAATGAAGCTAAGAATTTTCAATTTTAAAATTTTCTTATAAATTTTTTTGTCATTTTTTTATGGCAATTTAAAATAAGTGAGCAAGAAATTACATCAACTTGACTTAAGAATAATTAAAAATTAACAATTATAATTTACTATAATATATTGTGTATAAATAGTTAATTCAATTGAGTGCGAAGTAGGAATGTTGAAATTGATATGAGAAAAATAAATATAAATAATAATTATTAAATAAAAAATGTGTGAGTGTGTATGCTAAGTGCTAAGTGACTGAAAATAAAACATTATGATTTTTTGAATGATTCTGTCATTTGGACAAATATGAATATCCGAACACGATATACTTTAATTTAATTTAATTATGAATAAATGTTTTTATTCATAAACTATTGAACAAAATATAACGTGCAGGACAAACGGTTTTCAAATAAAACATTAACAACATGTAGATATATTAGAGCTAAAAGTACCAAGTTTTTGTAAATTTTATTTATTCATATTCTGGTAAAATTTTTATTGAAATACTTTTTTATTATAAAAATTTTTCAGTTTAAAAAAAAATTGTCATAATATTAAAATTTTTAGCCAGCTGTTTTAGGTTTAAATTTTCAATAATAATAATAATTCTTTAAATTGTAAATGGTCGTAGTTGCAAATTTTCAATCATCAAAAATACGTAAAATAATGGAAAAAGAAAAAAAAAAAAAAAAAACTCTAATGATAACTATATTCAAATCAATTTTTAAAATAATTATTGATGTTTAAAATACACATAAATACGGATGTATACTTCTTTGTATCAGAGTGAAAAAAATAAAATGAATAATACTATCAATATTTTCAATACGTCCAGTGTAATGTGAAAATATATATATATAAAAAATATATCTATGCATAAATATGTAAAATATAAAATAAAATAAAAAAAAAAAAAAAAAAAAAAAAAAGAAACACAGAAAAAATTTTGTAAGTTCAACAAATGAAAAGCACAGATTGAAATTTTTTTAATTTTAACCATTATTATTGAAAATAATGTGCTCAATCTCACATATTAATAAAACAGAATATAAAATTTCGTATCAGAATTAAAATTAAAAGAATATCTTGATATTTTTGTCCAAAAAAAAAATCATTTTTGTTACGTCACGTTAAAAAATTTCAAGTGTTATATAGAGTATCGATTATTTTTTTTATAAAAATGTATTTGTTGACCTGTAGATTATTTAATTTTGTTGAAAAATCGGTCCTCTAAATTTTATACTTGAAAAAAAAAGAAAAAAAAAAGAAGAAAAAAAAACTTCAAAACGTGGCAGGTTGTAGATTTTTGTTTTTTTTTTTTTTTTTTTTTTTTTGCGGATTGATTTCGTAAAGTTTGTGTCATCATAAAACCATTAACTGTGGAAATAATATTTTTTATTTTTTATTTTTTTATTCTTTTAAATAGCTGTCAATCGTTATATAATTGCACAAATTGAAAAAAAAATTCAATGTGATACTCATGCCTCTATTATATAATTTATAACGCTGTACTTTATTTTGCGTTTATTGTTACGATATTGTATTAAATAATTATTTTTTTTTTTTCTTAGTTTTTTAATTTAAAAAATTGAATCTAGTTGATGTATTAGTTTTTAAAAGTGCATCAGCGGCTTAGTGCAATTATCATCAAACTGGCATGAGTATATGATTAACTGGCAGCTAAATATTAAAATAAAATTTAAAATATAAAAAAAAAAAAAAAAAAAAAAAAAAAAAAAAAAATAATTCCAAATTGATTAATTCTGCAAAATAATGGAAAAGTAAATAAAATTTGAAAAAATTCAAAAAAATTGTATGAAAAAATAATACTACGATTGGACAAAATGGCTGTTCATTTATAAAAATAAGTTCATTCGATTGAATCATCGCCTTAAAAATGTATACGAAATAACAGTAAGGTATTTAAGTAATAATCATGTTAAAAATATAAATCTTAATTTGAGTTTTTATGAAAATAAACGAATGAAAGAATTTTAAAAATAAAAAATAATAATTAAATAGATGAAAAAAATAAAATAAAATAAAAATAATTAAATAAATAAAATAAAAAATATAGTGAGTGTATGAATTTTTGTGAATAAGAAAATAAAAAAAAATTAAAAAAAAAAAAGGTATGAATTGTGAAAATAATGTATATTAATTATTGTATAATTATGGATAATGATAATCCGATTATGACGTTTATGATAATGATGATTATTATCGTTATCAACATAATAATAAGTGATAATTATTACAATGATGTATAATAAGCTAAAATTTATTGTATCTGTATGGAATTTGAATTTTTCCACTGTTTGCGCATTGATGACTATTGACACCTAAGTAAAAGAGAAAAAAAAAAAAAAAAAAAAAAAAAAGGGCGAATAAATTATAAATAAATAAAAAAAAAAAAAAATGATCATTAATCATTATATTAATAATTTCTTAAAAATCATTTTTCCTTTTTCTTTTTTTTTTTTTTTTACTAGTTTTCCAAAAAGAAAAATTAAGTTGACTTTGAAAATTTTTATTATTTTATTTTTTTTGTCTCGTATAACCAGCTTCGAAATATGATACATCAAAAAATAAAATAAAATAAAATAAAATAGGGGTTGATATAGAAGGTGCCAATTATCGTCGATGGTTATTTCATGGAAATGGACCTTGTTAGTAGAAAGTCAAGAATCAAAAAGAGACATCAATTATTTTAATAATTTCAATGTGTCAGTCAATTTAATACTAGCTGAACAAAAATATTATGTATATATGGATAAAATATATATATATAAATATCGAATCAAATTGTTTTTCAAATTTCGTCAACTTAAACCAGGTTTATTCAATTTTTTTTTTTAATTTTCTCGGAATATTTTGATTTGACATACCTGACGCTATGTATATTTATTAATTTTAATTTTTTTTTTTTATTTTCATTCTTATTCTTATATATATGAAAGAGTTAACGATGGACACAAGACGAGGACAAGTTTAATTACTTGGCTTTGAGACTTATTATATATGCCTTTATGAATCAAGGAATGTTCAGTTAGTCTGTATTTGTCAGCGTTACACAAATATTCATGCTTGCAGCAAAATCAAAAAAATATTAGTAACTGAGTTATTTCAATTATTTAAAAAATGAATATTTTTTCTTTGAATAATTGAATTAACGCAACTAATTGAATGGATATGTACAGACGTGTAACGAAACGTAAACTCATATCAACTATCTGGCTATTGATAAAAGTTATGGTAAGTTTTTTATATTAATAAATTCTATTGGGTCTTAATACCCAGTTTTTGTATGACCTGGGTATGATATGTATATCTATATATCCAATAATTATAAAAATGTTTCATGAAACAAGACGCACACGTCATGGATTATGAAATAGACGTCTTGATTCAAGAAATTTTTTGTTCTGAAAATAAGAAGTTTTTTTCACAATCCAAGAACATTTTCTTCATGATTCAAGAAAATTATTTGCAAGAAGGAAACTTCTATTTTACAGAAGTTTTTTTTTTCAGTGTATGTATATACAAGATGTAATACCCTGAATCGGTACTGCAGGTCGTTTTTTAAATTTTTAATAAACAAATTTATATCGTAGAATGTCTCGTAAAACGTCCTGGACAATGATTCGCATATAATTAGACTAAGGTTGATGGAATCAAAATAAACTATTATATGGATTCTATTAGAGTTTTTTTGGAGAATATTGGAGTAAAGGTAATTTTCTTTGGGAGTTGATGGTTTAATTATTATTAATTAATTAAGATTTAGGGGCGCAGGCAGCCTGGATTTTTTTTAATTTTCAACTTTTTCAAGTTTTTTTTTTTTTAATTGATAGATAATTCTTTGGAGAATTATAAAATGCAAAAAAATTTCATTAGGAGTTCTTCAATTAATTATTAAAAAATATTATAATTTTTTAATTGTTGCTATGCGCTGATCAATCATTTCGGTTGATTCCGCATTCTTATACTTCCAAACTAGCATGCATGTGTAGACGTGTACATGTGTAACAGCTTTATTTTTATAATTACTCTAAAAAAACTTATTTAACTATTATTTTAATTGAAAAAAGTATTTGAACCTATATTTTTTGTTTTATAATTTAGTCTTTTAAATCAGGAAAAACAATTATACATATTTGATTATAAACACATTTTCTACACATACATGCTAGGGTTTAGAAGTATAGGAATGCACAATCGACCGAAATGAATTCAAATGATTGATCAGCGCATAGCAACAATTAAAAAATTATAATATTTTTTAACAATTAATTGAAGAACTCCCAATGAAATTTTTTTGCATTTTATAATTCTCCAAAAAATTATCTATCAATTAAAAAAAAATAACTTGAAAAAGTTGAAAATTAAAAGAAATCCAGGCTGCCTGCGCCCCCAAATCTTAATTAATTAATAATAATTAAACCATCAACTCCCAAAGAAAATTAACTTCACTCCAATATTTTCCAAAAACACTCCAATAGAATCCACATAATAGTTTATTTTGATTCCATCAACCTTAGGCTAATTAGATGCGAATTGGACAACCCAGGCAGGAATTTTCGGGCTTGACGCCTGTGTCAGGCCTCAGCCCGTTGATTTTACCCGGTTTCACACGAGCCTTGATAATTCAGCCTTGTGTCAAGCCTGGGCCCGTTGATTTTACCTGGCCTCAAACGAGCCTCGATAACTCAGCCTTGTGTCAAGCCTGTATTTTTAAATTCTACCCAGCCTCACACGAGCCTGGGTAACTCACCCTTGAGTCAAGCCTGTATTTTTTGTTTCTACCCGGCCTCATACGAGTATTGGTAAGTCACGCTCTGTAATACCGATTTAGAATAATACTACTTATAGCTTAACTCACCCTGTAAAATAAAAATTAAATTAAAAAATTATTAAAAAAAAAAAAAAATGATTGTATAAATCAATGTAGATACTACATATTTATTATATCGTGATATCGTTTTGTTGTTCTGGTGCTTGATTATTGCAACACTACTCTGTGACCTCAAAAATTAACATACAAAATTATAATGATTACTCAAATGATAAATAATACAACTCAAAGCATATAACACCATGACTCCAAACTTGGATATCCCCCTTGAAATAATCATTTATAAATATGGAAAAAAAAAAAAAAGAAAATATATGCGAATTCAATAAAAAGATAAAATAATAACTTCGTTGAATTTCATGAATCAAGCATGTTATATAACATAAATAAATAAAGCAAACAATCAAGTAATGGCTTTACTGGTAGTTTTATCATATAATGAGATATTAGAAGTACAACTCAAGGGAGTGGCTACCATTACAAACGGGAAAAATACGCTTGTCTCACTCGGTTATTATAACACTGAGGGTGATACGAAAATACTGCCCATGGGGCATAAGTCAATCTCATGGGATATGATTATGATGTTGTTTTATCATCTCAGTATTGCTTATTATTTAATAATAATGACAATATTGAAATTAGAAAGTTTAAGTAATCTGAGATAAAAATTACAACTTTGAACAAAAAACATTTTTTTCTTTTTTGTTTATGAAAAATTATATAAATTTCAATAGCCTAATTTTATATACTAAGTAAATGTTTATTTAAATGTATGCCCAACTTGTGAATTCATACTTATAAAATTAGGTACCACGTGGGACAAACAATTTTTTACCAGATATAAATAGGTATATCTATCATACGATTTATATATTTGTTATCTAATAGTTTGCTGTTTGTTGAATTCCTATCAATGTTGGCTACTTCTTTTATTAAAGAATTCATCGAACATACATAGTGGACACAGTGGGATAAAATTATTTTAGCTACCGTCTTCAATATTCAATTTTTTGAAGTGAAACTTCTTTTCGTTCGCTAGGGGGTAAAAAAAATACATGTAACGCTCAAGCGTACCGAGTGGAAATTGAATCCGGCTTGGCCTGATCTTTATCCGAATCGGACCCGGTTTATCGAAGGTGAAACGGACCCGGTTTACCTGATTGTTTCTGACATTGGAATCGGACCTGGTTTATCTCAGGCAACCCGGATCCGTTCGACCGGACTGATAACGGATCCAAATCGGAACAGGATAACCTGCTTCAAACTTGATCTTGTTTTTTTGTCAAAGTCATGTTCCGAATTTAATCCGATTCAAATAAGGCAACCCGGATCCGTTCGACCGGACTGATAACGGATCCGAATCGGAACAGGATAACCTGCTTCAAACTTGATCTTGTTTTTTTGTCAAAGTCATGTTCTGAATTTGATCCGATTTGAATAAGGCAACCCTGATCCGTTCACCTGGACTTATAACGGATCCGAATCGGAATAGGATAACCTGCTTCAAACTTGATCTTGTTTTTTTGTCAAAGTCATGTTCCGAATTTGATCCGATTTGAATAAGGCAACCTGGATCCGTTCACCTGGACTTATAACGGATCCGAATCGGAACAGGATAACCTGCTTCAAACTTGATCTTGTTTTTTTGTCAAAGTCATGTTCCGAATTTGATCCGATTTGAATAAGGCAACCTGGATCCGTTCACCTGGACTTATAACGGATCCGAATCGGAATAGGATAACCTGCTTCAAACTTGATCTTGTTTTTTTGTCAAAGTCATGTTCCGAATTTGATCCGATTTAAATAAGGCAAGCCGGATCCGTTCACCCGGACTTTTGGTGTCAAGTTTAAAATTGGTAAAGAAATAACTGCTATACCGACTGTAAGTCATGCTACCTAAGGTGAATCACCCTGTATATATATAACTTCTATTTGAAAAATGTATTTACTATGAATTTCTCCAAAATGTATATATCAAAAATATCTGGGATATATCGATAAATGTATAATTTAGATGAATATATATCTTAGATAGATATGGAAAAATCTTAGATACATTAAAGATATTACTTGTCTGAGATCTATCTAGAGTTTTCAGCTACAAAATAGGATATATTTTTTTTCACGCGGGAATAAACATTTATATTCATCATTTCAAAATATGAAAGTTTAACGATAAATTTATAATGAATCCTCGAAGAACGAAATTTTTTTTCGCACGGGTATATAGAAAGTGAAATTACCGTTAGTGTGATCATTTTTTTTCAAAACACCCAGCGTGTTCCTGTCGCACTTGACTGTATTTTTTTTTTCTTTTTCTATGCAAGGCTACTTGCAAAATTAGTGGGTTGAGTTGAGATAAGGGTAGCTATTAAACGTCAGTTAGAATCGTGGACAAACGTTTGTCTGTTGGCTGCCAGTGAGCCAGTCAATCTTTATGACAGACGCATGCGCAACCCTACCACAAGTTGCTCACTCATGTTTCACTGCTCATTTCTTTCAATTTCTTTTACTCTTTTCCTCTTTTCTTTTTGCCTTTTTGTATTTGATGTTTCTTTTACAAGAAAGCTTGCAACCCTCTTGCATTTTTACCATCAGTATATTGCATGCTAGTTCACCACTGCTGTCACCGCCCACTTTGCATATTTGAGCAACCTGTCCTGCCATCCAGTCACTATATCTATTTACATGCATGCGTTTACGTTTGAGCATATGTGTATGCATTAAAATATGTATACACATGAAAAAATCTAGATCAGGGTAACCACAGGAGGTACTTTTGTACCTTTTGAGGTACTTTTCTGTTGTGCGAGGTACAGAGGTACGACTTCTGGTTTGGAGGTACTTTTTAGTCGTTGGTGTCTTATATCTTGATTGGCTATTTCATTTTTCATAGTCGAGCATCCGTGTATTGTGTACCTTTATCTGTGAAAAAAAATTAAAAAAAAAAAACGGCTATTTTTGTGAAATCCCAAAATTAGTGGTATTTATAATGATAGAGTCCAGAATAATTGATGGAAAAATCTAAAAAAATTATACGCTTAATTTCAGCCCAAAACCAACTAATAATAGCTTATCTTATCAGAATCACCGGGGTCAGGGAGATGACTCCGTGATTTGACTAGGAACGCCCCATATATATATGGATAATCAATTGTTTAGTGAAGAACCGCGAAGTATCAAAAAAAAACAGTCAACAGTGTTTACATTTTTTTATTTTTATTTTTTTTATTAAACTTTATTAAAATACAGAGATATGACATAATATTATAAATCGCTTTTCAATCATTAATTTTTTACAAAACTTATTTTTTGCTTATTTAGCTTTTTCTTTTTTAAGATGTCAAAATATCCCATATCATTAACCGAAAAACTAACTAATAATAAATTCAACAATTAAGATTGAAAACAGTCAATACTTATCATAAATTTACATTTAATTACATACATCTGGACTAGAACACTAAGCGTTCAACATGCTCTATCGTTTCTTCAATAATTATTAATTAAAGCCAATATAAAGCATTCCTCTCTATCAACAACTTTGCCAGATCATATGATTGTTCATGATCATCAACTAAGACCAACTGAATCGATAAATATGTGTTGAATCTTTTTTTATTTTTTTTTTTTATTTCATCAAAAAAGAAATGAAATAATAATAAATATTATTATATTGAATTGTCCCATTGACTTTAAGATCATTTCCCAGGTAGGTAGTTACGACGGACACAAGCCTAGGACAAGCCTTAACTATATACAGGCTCTATATAATTTTCTCCTAATATACTATACTAATTTTGCTCTATATAAAAATCTGTATTTTTTTGATCTTTATATGATGATATTTTTTTTTTTTGATTTCAATGAATCTAAATTTTTTTTAATTTTCACCTCAGGAACGTTGTATTTTATGAAGCTTCGAGCGCTCGGCATGTTATTGCATCCAGACCCTCAATTATATAAAAATCATTTTTTTTTTTTCAACTTATATAAAAATTTATAAAAATTTGTTATTTTATTTTTCTTTAATATATAAAACAATTTATAAAATTTTATAAAATTTACTATTTTTTTTATAAAAAACAATAACAAACTATTTAAGAAATTTTATAAAATTTACATATAAAATTTGTTATCAGATTCACCGACTTTTTTATAAAATTGATTTTATCAAGTTTGATCATAAAGTCAGCGCATGCTGCGCAAAAATTGTAGGGTAATTATTTGAATGAGACAGTGATGCTCCCACTTTAGATCAACATATAACATCGGTTCAGCTCGGATTTTTTCGGTTTGACAATGAGAGGGGTTGTTGCCATGGTTACTGCGCTCGTGCGCTCGTGACAAATTGCTGGTCGAGGGTGAGTCAAACAAAAACATTGATGCTTTTACATATGCATGGACACCCATTTGTCGATTCAGGGGTGTCTGAAGGCCTTTTCTGTCTTACTGTACTTTTCTCATATTGTTACTTTTCTTCGACATACTCATATATATATTTTATATATATTTATATATATTTGTTGAATGACTACTTTGGTGACATTTTTTTTTTGTTTTTTAAATAGTTGAAGAAGTTCATTATAAATAGTTTGGTAAAAGAAAAATTTTAAAAAACTCTTTTTTTCTAAAGATACAACCAATAAAGAGTAATGTGTTCACTTTGGTGACACTGGTCGATAGGATATTTGGCTCCTTCGGTGACATTTTTCAAGTCACGAAACAAGCCAAATCTCTCATTATATATATACACCAATGTCACAATAATAGACACATGTTATAGTTAAACGCATATATATGAATTACTCCATGAAACGTCTATATTGGTGACTTTCTCATACTATCTGTCAAAGTACACAAATCCATAACAGAACCAATATTATAAAAAAATGAACTTGTATCAGAGTTCAATTTTAAGAACTCTAAACAATAAATGCGAGCTTAAATTTTGTTCTTTTTCATTAAAATGAATTTAAAAGATAATTGACAATGTTCAAAAACGTAAACCTGTCAGATCTTTTTGTAAAGTATATGTCCATACCATCAACACAATGTACCATCTCATGTCATCAACATCTTCAACACGTTTCATTAACAATCCTTAACCAGCAATGTACCTTTTCTAAATTTTACATTTTTTTCAACGAACCTGGTAAAAATTTGTGAGCGCTGCCCGACTTTGCCTATATGCATATAGGCAAAAAGCATGCTTTATATACCTGTGAAGCTAGCGGAGCCTTTTTCGATATCGGGAAGTTGGATAGCACCATAATTATGTGCTTTTTATGTGCCATTTTACTGCCAAAGAAAAAAAATTTTCTGCTCCCATAGGTTCAGAGAAAATCAATTTTCAAAAGTGCTCTGCTAAGTCGACATGATGCTAGCGGAGCATTTATTAAAAAAATATTTAAAAAAAAGAATGTAATGCATAAAATAGAGTGCTAATTATGTGCTATTTTACTGCGGTATTAGTTTTTTCATATGACCAATAAATAAACAGAAATAAAAATTTTCCAGAAAATAATATGAAGCTGCCAGAGCATTTTCTAAACTAGATCAAATTTAGAAAAATATAAACTATCAAAATAATGTGTTCATTATGTGCTATTTTACTGCTAAATCAGATATTTTATTGCTCCTATAGTTTTCCGGATAAAAAAGATAAACCTTAAGGATTCATGATTCTTGAGGAAAATTTTTTTTTTTTGAGAAAACTATTGGAGCAATAAAATTGAGGTGAGTTTTATTGAAAAGCACATAAAAAAAACTATAAGATCAGATGTTTAGTTTTTTTTTTTAACAATAATTTTCCAATATGACTGGCAGCGTCACTATACAAAAAAATTCATGGACTAGGAAAATCAAAACTGAATGTATGGTACATGTAGAAGCATCGAAAACATTTGCAAATATCGTTTTTCCAGTCCTCCGAAATGATGCCATAACTCAAGTAATACGATATGATTATATATTGGTTAAGTTTGGCAGTGCTTTAGCTGATAAATATAAAAAACAGAATCAGCATGATATGATTCGTGCTAGACTTCGAATGTTCGCGAGATTAATTCAAGAGCTGAGAAAAATAAGCACTAACATTGAGGACGCTGAGTCTATATATTACGCAAGCAATTACGATGTACTGATCGAAGCCGTTAATAAAGTGGCTGAATTAAATATCAGCATAGGAAAGCATGCAAAACCTACAGTAGCATTGGAGTTAGGTACACAGTAAAAAAAATTGGAGATTTTTTGATAGTCGAATGTATAAAAAAAGGAGATCATAAAAGAAAGAAAGAAGTAAAAGATTTTTTGCAAGTTCATCATCTTGAATACCATGTAAAAATTGCAAGACATGCTGTCGAAGTGCAAGCTGAAAAGACTCGTGAACGGAAACAACCTTTACCAACGACCGAAGACATCCAAAAACTTTGGAATTATTTGTGTGACTGTTCTACAAAAGCTATGAAAAAGCTTCACAAAGAATTCAGTGAAAAATATTGGAAGATTCTTGTAGAATCTACATTATTAAAAATTCAACTCTTCAATCGCAAACGAGCTGGTGAACTTGAGCGAATTGAAGTAAAAAACTTAGAAAATCGTGAATGTATAAGTGAAAAAGGGGATCCTCAATTATATAAGTCTCTTACACCGGAACAAAAATTACAAGTCAACCAATACATCAGATTTCAAATCATAGGTAAACTTGAACGGTTAGTTCCAGTATTGTTATCGAAAGATATGAACGAATGCATCCAAATAATTATTCACTACAGATCACGTGCTGAAGTTCTTGTAAAAAATAAGTATCTTTTTGGAATACCAGGTGAACTTGGATCAGAACGTGAAAAATTTTTACGGTCATGCGTTGCTATGAGAAAATATTCAAAATTATGTGGTGCTCAACATCCAGAACGTTTGCGCGGAAAATTTTTACGCAACACATGGCAACAAATTGTGCAGCCCAAAATGTAGAAGAAAACCAAATTTTCGATATAGCAAATTTCATGGTTCATTCTGAATCGATCCATCGTAGTCACTATCGACAATCTGTTCCAACTCGAGATCTATGTACAATTTCTAAATTCTTGGAATCTGCTCTCGGAATAGAAACAACGTCTAAAATTGATAAGCAAGTATTATTGAGTAAACAACAATGTAGTGAAAACTATGATACTCAAAACAATTTAAATGACACTCAAACGAGTTCTCAATGTACTGAAAATGAAAATGACTCTGATCACGAGGCAGAAAATGAAATAAACTCGGATGATTCCTTTAAAAATAAAAAGAAAACGAGAAAAGTAAAACGACGCACGATGTCTGAAAGTAACGACTCTATTGACGGTAATCATTTAGTTAATGTTCTTTATTTTTTACTGTCTTAGAGTTTGTTTAATTGATTTTTTTTTATTTTATGTTTCAGAGAGTCCCATTATGAAAAAACCGCGTTGGAAAGGTTCAGATAAACATGAAGCTTTCAAGACTTTTAAAAACCAAATTAAAAATGGCACGGTTCTTCAAAACAAAGACATTGACAAGTTTCTGAAATCAAATCCTCAGATAGTCCGGACTAAAGCGCAAATACGCACATGGGTCAGTAATGAACGGAAATCATGGCGATTGAATTCTGAAAAATCCGAAGCATCATCAGAAGAACGTGTTTGCTTCTATAAATCAAAAATAAAAAAACACAAAAAAAATTAAGTAAATTGACCAGAACATTGTTACCTATGTTATAACTATATAAAAAAAAATGTCTAACTATTTATCGTTCAATGAACCAAATAAGGACAATTAATATTGAGTATATTAAAGTCAAGCAACTATAATAATATATCAAATAGATTAAAAACTCTATTGTTAATATCGTACTATATATCTCAGATATGAATAAAAAATGATACGTTTAAGTAAATGATACTTATGATGAGCTAGGCATGATAAATGATATTCTTTCATGTCTTTTTATAATAATAAATCGGTAAAAAAAATTTATTAAGAGTGTTTTTTTTTGTTTGTAACAGCCATTTTAATTCAAGATCGTACATGAAACATTCAAGTTCACTTCATTTTTTTCAATTATGGGCTAATTGAAACAAGGACTACAAAACTTGTTTCGTATTATCGAACAAAAATTGATTATTTATAAATCATTAACAGCAAACTTATTTTCTATTTTTTAGAATGTAAATATTTTTCATCATATGTCAACAGTATTAAATCGTAGATGATCGTATCAATACCTTATCTTAGTACTGAAATTTAATTTTACAAGTAAAGATTTCAAAGATGGCCAACTTTCGGTGTGTTGGATAGATCATACAGTTTCATACATCTCTAATTTCATACGTTGTGTATCGTACATTTATTCCTGTTAAAAATATTTTATTAAGTGCATCCAATTCCTTAGATATTTGTTTGTTAATATTTTAATAAATAAAAGCATGTCATTTATTTTTATATAAACAAGTAGCAAAGATGGACTAGTTTGCACCCTTATGGTGGTCACACACGTATATGGCCTTAGACCGTCACATGCCTCCGAAGAGGAAGTTTAAAACCCATCTATTTCTCGAATACAAAGTCATTGCTGCAGTACTCAGGCTTGGAAAAATCCAGAGCCCACTGCAAGCGCAAATGCAGTATGAGTAGTTCGGTTTCTAGGGTCCACATTAAATATTTCGCTACTGCTAGATATTTAATGCGATGGGCCCTAGCTAACACGGGGAACCCCGGGAAGGCCTACTCATTGCGGTACGCGACAAACCGCAAGGTTTTGAAGAGAGGTGTAAGAAGACCCCGTGTCACCATGAAAACGACGACAAAGAACACCTACTCTTCCACTATACATGAGCCAGAACCAGACACGGCTAAATCGGGCGCATCTCCACGACTCAACATGTCCTAACGGCGGTCGCAGAACTTTTGCCTGGCTGGTTCTCACAATGTCAGCAATCTCATTAATGCCGACCCTCCCTCTTTGTGCAGATATTACGCCATATACGCTATGTTAGGGACGGTGAGAATCCACATAAGAGTGAGAACCATCAGTATGCACTTTACTGACTTACCAGGTTAAGTTGATTAACCGTTCGTCCAAGACATTATCAAGCGTTTCGAAAACGATCGACAGTCGCCGCCACTGGAGCAACTCATTAAGTATAGCGTGCGGCACTCTTCGGATTTATATTCTACAAAAATCTTCCGAGTGTTTGAGAATCCACTGACTTTAGGGCCGTGAAGCCTTATACCAGCAACCCTCGTAATTTCGCAAAACAGGCTCATAGTACGTTTTAATCAGTTCATTCAGTGCATGTGTAAGTGGTTCGTGGGTCGACACTAGCGCTAAAACGGCATGTTTATGAAACTTGGCTCTATAAAGAAATGCACGACGTTTTTAGTCCCATTTGCTTAACCCCCCACTCCATAGTGGTGACTCTCCTGGTTTCTAGTCTTCATATTTCGTACTTCGAAAAAAATTTTTTTTTTGGTCATTTATTGGTGTGTACTTGTATAGGCTGGAATAAAGATTCAAAAAAATTTATTTAGCTTGTAATAAGAAAAATAATATAGCTAAAAATACATATTTATTAAATAACTATTTTCTAATTCAATGATTTAATTATAATTGATATTTTTGATACGTTGAAAAAATAAATTTTTTTAGTTAATATTTTTGTAATAAAAAAAAATTTTTGACAGCTTTGTACTTGTGTAGATTGAAATACTCAAAGATATTGTTAATGCCTGGGGTGACTAGCATAGTTTGTCAACAAAGTTTTATGCCATAGTCAATTTATTACCAGGAAAACCTTAACTTTTCAGTGATAAATGAATGCAATCACCCGTGTGATATAGTATGATACGTATGATACTGTATCATACGTATAATTGTATAATACCCCGAAAGACGTCGAACTACACATCACTGTCTTGGATTAGAACTCACACATAGCGCTTTCGTCGTACAGCCAGTTAAAGAACTAAAACTAGTAATAATATTAAAAGTACATAATGACCACCCTCCGAGCAGCAATACAGTACCTTCATCTGTGTCCTAGCATGTAAGATCGAAAGAGAGTTCGTCGCTCATAGTAATGTCCTACTTTTGCAGTCTAATCTACATAAAAAAAAAATATAATTCTGGGCGCTGTTTCGTCTCTAAAAAGCTACATAAATGCCATACATTTGATTCAAGCTCACAAAGCCATCTAGTGAAAGAAAATGGCTTCAAAATATAACCTTTTCCCTGTTAATCGAAACACACTTACATTAAACGGTGAATTGAAAAATTAGTAATAAAATCCTTATAAAGAAACGGAAGTTGTTTCACTTCGTAACGCGTTTGTTTTATCTGACACATACTTAGACTCGCGCGTGCCCGCCTTAAGTCCGTACAATCATTCAGTCTAGCATAAAAAATCTATATTCCGTCTAATCCATAAAAATGGGACTCCAGTATTCTTCGGAGGAGTAATGTTGGCTAATTTGATAAATCCTGATGATTCATACATTCAAACGGAAAATGTGTATAATACTGTTTTATACGTATCAAAGTCGTGACCACTCTATTTTTTATTTTTCAAATAAACTATATTATGTCAGTCATTATTTAATCATTAACTTTCATATTTCTTAAAAAATTAACATACTAAAAAAAGGTACTCCATTATGGGAATGAGAACATTATCGAAAATATTACATTGATTAATAATAAAAAAAAATGATACCTTATATTTATTTAGTTATTTATTCGAATTCTAAAACCTAAAATTGAGTGATGTTTCGATTACTAACGTAATAATATTAATATTATTAGGATTATAATATTTTTATGATGGATATATTCAAATATTCAGTATTAATCGATTAATACAGTAAGATTGTTCGATGTATAATGAGTATATATTGTTTAAATTTTCTATGCTCCAGAAAATGCAAAATAATGTTGGTTATATCACTGAACAATAAACTAGTCAATAAGTGCAGCCTATGACTTTTACGCTGCTGCTACTCAATCTATAAGAATTTTATTTTTCTTGCTTTGAAAAAATTCCAAAAACTCATTTAAAAGCTCTAGAAAATATAAGGCGGAAAAATATTTTCATAATGTATTCGATTTCTCAATTTTTTTATATACAAAATTGTGATGGCAAAAAATATTATTTTTTGATTGATAATAATTACAAATATACTTTTCACATCTGCAACAATCAAAAAAAAAAGCAAGTGGCATATGCAATATAGCTTTTAAGTGATCTGTTTCTGTTGTTTTACAATCTTCAGTAACATATAGTTACTTTGAAAATTATTTGTCTACTGCGTTGTTTCCGGGCTTTCGAGTTGGTTTTTGAACGACCCACGCTTCGATAAATTGATTTGGATCTCACTGCGAATCGAAATAGATTAAAAAAAATGGATTAATTTTTTCGCAATTTAATGTTTTTTCGATTTATTTCCACGCATGCGCACTTGGATGCGCACTGAGATTTTGAAATTTTGCAAGCTCGTATAGTTCTGTTTTGATTCTGTTTTTTTTTTTTGAGTAATGACACAAATGACATATTCATGGCCATTGTATTTTTACGGAATTTGTATAATATTAGCACGCCTATAATCATGGGTAATAGAAATGGATTGGAAATATTTGGAAAAAGCACTTACTTGTAATTTTTTGATTGTATTTTGAAAATAATCGAAAATATCTTTTTTTGAAACTTTGTTCTGTAAATGACGCCATTACGCAACGATTATACTGCACAAAGAAATACTTTTCCGCACAATTTTTGAACGAGAAATCGTGCGGGAAAGTATTCTTTTACGCACTATATTGGCGCATCATGGCGTCTATATTACATAACCTCGTATCAAAAAATATAGTATGTAACTTGCACGTGAAGAAGGTGATCCCCCACGACGTTGAAAGTGTCATACTCGTATTGACAATTTCAAAATCGTGCAAGAATCACCTACTTCGCGTACTAGTTACGTTATATACTATTCTCAAACCGTCACCAATCTATACAGCTGACATGAATCATAAGTTCAGTCATAATCCGAAAAACAGAAACTCTAAGCAAACTTCGTATCTGAGAGACTTAAACATCTAAAAACATCATAAAATGATATAGCCTATTCCCTCTAACTAAACGACATGAATAATTTTGATCATAATTCCGGTTTCTTTGATTATTCAGATTATTTCATCATAAAAAGTCTTGAATACTTCCAGTTTTCAGAATTATCCGAACAGTCTCTAAAATCGTCAAATGTCATGATAATCAATAGATAATATGATACGATTGAGAACTATCCGTTTCTTTATCGACAGATTTGAAATTTCAGAAGTTTTTGATTGTATTTTGAAAATATTCGAAAATATCTGTTTCTGAAACTGTCACCAATCTATGCAGCCGACATGAATCATAAGTCCAGTCATAATCCGAAAAACAGAAAATCTAAGCAATCTTCGTATCTGAGAGACTCAAACTTCTAAAAACATGATAAAATGATGAAGCCTGTTTTTTCTAACCAAACGACATAAAAACTTTTAATCATAATTCCGGTTTTTTTGATTATTCAGATTTTTTCATCATAAAAAGTCTTGAAGACTTCCAGTTATCAGAATTATACGAACAGTCCCTTAAATCGTCAAATGGCATGGTATTGAATTGATAATACGATACGATTGAGAACAATTTGTTTCTTCATCGACAGAAGCCTGTTTCCTTTAGGTTCCTGTTTTTAGAGTTTTCAACATTGTTCTGATACTATGAAATAAACCGACTTTTCAAGAACACCACGACACAAATAAGTAATATGTCGATATTATTAATTATGTTTTCATTTTAACGTATTTCAGGATATTGTTTTTTTTATAAAATTATTGTCACCAATTTAAACATCTTATATAGACTGATTACTTTCGTGACCGTTACTAATTAATACAATTGGTCTTGGAGTGTATAGTTTCGTAACTCACTCTTTTTCAGGTGTTTAGATTGAAATAATTATTTCTATATGCTATTTTTTGGATATATATTTTTTAATAATACCTTTTTCAACAGATTTGAACTGTATTTCATTGTTTATATGTATCCTGAAGTATTGAATGTCGAAGTTTCATAATTTTAAATTTTTTCATTATTAATTTATATTTATATTCTTCGAAAATGCCATGATGCTTTTTTATTCGATTAGTTAATAACTAAACAATGTGTAGTAGTTGATAAAAGTGTTCAGAGTTCATATTTTACTAATTTAGTGAGGTTTTAGACTGTATGTGATATATTGGCAACTTTAGTAACAGTCACCAAAGTATACGACTTTTAGGATCGTAGATTCGTGACAGTCACCAATCTAGGCAAAAGTCACCAAGCTAGCCACTTTATTCCTAAAATTGTCACCAATGTAGCCATTTAACAAATATATACATATATATATATATATATATATATATATATATACGTTATACTAGTCAGCTGTCTCGTTATTTTCTTGTAAAAAACAACAGTTTCTCGTCTTTTCTCGAGTTTCTTGTATAACTGTATTAATTTTTTTTTTTTAATAATTTATTTAGTTTTTTATTCTATATAACTATTTTTTGAATTTTTTTTTTTTGGTCCACTGAGTCAGAATGAATGAAAAAAAAGAACAATAAATGTATGTACACAATAAATACATATATATATTTGGGTATTTATTATTTATATATATTTTCGGTTTTGTCTGACATGTATACTCATTGGTGATAGATAAAGACCTAAACTTGTGACCTCGTTTCTTTAAACGTTTGTCTATACTTTTTTGTGTTACGTAAGCTGAGCCTATTAGTATTGAATTCACTGCATTTTTTTTATTGATTGTCATAGCTTCTTAAATAATTGAGATACAAAGCTCATATGAAAGTGAAATGAAAGGTTTCGAAAATTCTACAACCAAGGATATAGAAAAGAAAATTTAATTGTTAATGTACTTATTGTTATTAAAAATAGATAAGAGGAAAATCTTAAACAGCAAATATTAAGAAAAATAAAAACAAATCATTACTGCTAACTTTTGACAGGATATAGAGAGTGAAAAAATCTATCTTTAGAAATTTGTTGATTAACGAAACTACAAAAAAAGCATATTTTTATAAATCGCATAACTCTTTAAAATATCGACTGACAATCATCTTTTTGGTTTTAAATTGTTTATTTTGTTAATACCGAGAGCCACTCGCTTCTGTTTGAAATCGTTTTAACAATGCGTTAATGAGTTATCAGCTATTGTTCATAACAATGAGTTTTATCAAATACAATTTAATTAAAAAATAACTATTAAGATTCTATTTGTCAGTTACCAATAGTATCCTTGGTTCTCGCAATTTTTATGAAAAATTTTTTGAGCCTAATAAGATTCTTTTACGTACATTTGTTTATCAAATATTCAAGTTATAAACAATGATTATTTTCATTTTTTTTAATGTTTTTTCGAAAAAAAAAATGTGCACATGCGCCAAACTTCTTTTCCGGCCATTTTTTTTTTGCTTTATCGATAAAGTAGTTATTTTTATTGTTTACATTATTTAAAAAAAAAAAAAATTGCCAATTAAAAATTTTATAAATTAAAGTATTAAATAAGAATGTTTTTAACAAATCTATTTGTTCAGGTGAAAGAATTGTAAATTTCACACTTTATTTCTAGTATATTTTTATTGATTTGAGTATTGAGCAAATCTCAAAAAATTATGAATATACTTGAAATATAACCTCCACTTTTTTTGTGTGTTCATAATTTGCCACAATGATCCTTGACAGGAGGGAAAATTTATGAAATTTTCTACAATGAATAAATAAATAAATTTTTTTAAAAATAATTTTAAACTTTTTCAATTATTCATTAAAGCGATTGCTGGAATAATGATAAAATTAAAAAATACATCTTCAATATGATGTAAAATAATAATAATGATAAATGTTTTATATTTAAGTATGAACTATTTACTTGAAAATAGTTTCATTATAGTCTTGTACATTATGTGAATAAATAGTTATCATACTTGAAAATAAATTATTTATCAATGTCATTATTTTACATCATATCGAAAATGTAATTTTTAATTTTATCATATAAATATCAAATTAAGTATTTCATATTTACATAATTTGAAATCACCAATTCAAATTTGCAAAATACATTTAAGGTTGTTTTCGGAGATCTGAAATCGCACCAGATTTTTTTTGTTTTGGTCTTATTTTTTTAATGAAATAATTATCTACATTGTCAATTTTTTAAAATTTTTTCTTGTGTTTTTTTTTGAGATATTTACTGTCACAGTTGACAACTTTAACACACAATGTATCGGTGTTACCTCATATTTTTATGTATTTTTATTAATAACTTTTTTAAAACGCACCAGAAAACGTTCAAATTTTAACAGTTTATAGTCCTAAGAACAACAAATTTTTTGATATAAATTTTTTTCATTTCGTCTGTTTCGTTTAATAATTATTCAAGTTTGAAAAACAGTAATTTATTGTTTTTTATGGTTTGCGCGCGTGGGGGACTCATAGTTCGGCATCACTGTTTGTCTCTCCTTCGTTGTTTTTCTCTGGCGGAAAGGGGAATCAACACACAGATACGGACATACACAAACATACAATAGGATTGTTTTATAGTGTAAAATAGCAGTGTTTCACGATGTAAATTTTGAGTACTAGCATAGTATTAGTGTATATTAGTATATACACTAATACTACAGTAGTCAATATCTCAATCAGTAGCAGGACAAAAATCTTGGGGACCCGGACATAAAATATAGCTCTACGGTATAAAGCGTTTCTAAGCACAAATATTCATTCTACCTTCCCGAGTGGAAATTTGTTAGTAGTAGCCTAAACCCGGATCCGGATCGGATCAAGATAACGTAGAGCAGTCCCTATTCAAGTATCGCTATGACATCCTGATCCGGATAGCATCAGGTAACCACTATCAAATCCTGACCAGGGATTGATCAAGTAAGAAATATTAGACTTTATTTTTTTTTTTTTTACATTTTTCTTGATCCAGATAGCATCAGGTAACCACTATCAAATCCTTAATAAGGATACTTGATCAAATACTGACCAGGGCTTGATACAGGTATTCTATTCAGGATTTGATAGTGTTTACCTAATGTTATCCGGATCACAAAAAATATATAAAAAAAAAAAAATAAAGTTCAGTATTATTTATTTGATCAAGCCCTGGTCAGGATTTGATCAAGTATCCCTATTCAGGATTTAATAGTGTTTACTTGATGTTATCCGGATCAAGAAAATTGTAAAAAAAAAAAATGATTTATTTTATACAATATTTCATGAATTCTACTGAATTTTAGTTCATAGAATCTATTTATTTTTATTTATACTTTTACATTGACATTGATTTGAATAATATAATTATTGTACCGGGTAAAACTTATGATACCACAAAAATTCTCTCAATCATTCGTTTGTCGCCATGGCCGAGCGTGAAATCCGTTAGTTTAGTAATCTCGCAATCGTAGGTTTGAATCCCACTAGGGGCATACATGATTAGTTTAATTTAGTTTAGGTTTTTTCGTTTCATTAATTATATACGTAGACCAAATCCATAAAGATGTTACAAATCAATACTAATTAAAATGTCGAAATTTTTTTTTCGATTTTGAAATTCGATCCATTTTTGTTCATGTATCTTGATCAGGATTGGATCCAGTAGCTTGATCGAGATCGGATCCAGTATTCTAATCCGTTTTGGATCATGTATCCTGATCAGGATTGGATCCAGTATCTTGATCTAATCTGGATCATGATCCTGATCCGTTTTGAATCATGTATCTTTACGCTATCCTGAAGATAACGTCAAGGGAGCCGGATCCTATCTTGATCTACACCCTACGAAAAAACATTACATCTGGATCCGATTCGGATCCGATTTCCTGACCAGGACTTGATCCAGTATCCTGATCCGTTTCGGATCATGTATCCTTACTTTTTCCTGACGTTAACATTAGGCTAGCCTGATCTGATGCTGATCCAAACCTTACGAAAAAACATTACATCTGGATCTGATTCGGATCTAGATGCCTGATCCGGGCCGGATTTGAAATCAGGTTACCCTGATCCGATCCTGACCCGATCCCTATCTGAATTTCTACTCGGGTTGGTTTTGGGAAACAACTTTAATCTTGATTTAATTTTTGTTTTTTTTTTTTTTTTTTTTTAACAGATACAATTTCCAAAAAATGTTATTTGTTTTATTCAATCTAGTAAACATAGAAGGTTAATATTTATTTATTTACTAAAACTACTGTAAGATGTTTAACATTTATACGAGTCATGGACGAGAAAATGATTTCATTAATCAGAATAATTGACTTATTATTATCATTAAATAATACCATTATTAAGTCAAAAGAGTTTAGAAATTAATCGAGATAATTCACATCAGTTTATAAAAAAATAAAAATATTAATGGTTTTGAAAATTTACAAAATAGAATATTATAATTTTTAAAATATTATATAAAGAAAATTTCTGATGATAAAATAATTGTGATGATCAGATTGATTCGAAAAAACAATAAAAATTTCAGTTGGTGCAAGGCTTTTCTATTTATGATATAATAACAACATAAGAAATCCAATCAGTACTCAAGTCTAATTGATACTCGAAAGCTTCATTTTACTCTAAAAACTTGTGGTAATTGTATTGAAGGCCATGATCTTGGACATAATATAAATACTGAAAAAAGAAGTAAATCAAACGAAATATTTTGTTTTTGTAAATATCAAAATCCTTATGAAGACAAGTGTACAAAAATTGAAAAACAAAATAAATAATATATTGATCATTGTTTAGAATCCTTTTTTCATAATAAAATAAATGTATATACACTAATACTACAGTAGTCAATATTTCAATCAGTAGCAGCACAAAAATCTTGGGGACCCGGACATAAAATATAACGTTACGGTATATAGCGTTTTTAAGCACAAATATTCATTCTACCTTGGTTTCGGAAAACAACCTTAACTTTATTCATTGTTGTTATTTTTTAATTCAATTTAATCAATCAGTATTTCGTTGATTTAATTTCGACATCAAAATATGTATCAATCTAATGTTATTGAAATTAGCTATGTTTTGTTGTCAATTTTCTATTTTCATTGTTGAATCATTTTTTATCATTTTGAAACATTGTTATCATTTTTTTTTGTTCAGAATTAATAATTAATTTTGTTTACAAAACTTTAACATGTGACGAGTAATATACATATTCAATATGTATTAATAACATAAATGAAAATTTATAATTAATAATCGTTTAAATAATTGTAACGACAATATCAAGAGACTCGGTAGAGTCTCGGCTCATTTTTTCCCAGCGCGAGACTTACCGGGTATATAGAGTATTAAATGAGCATTTTTTAAATTTGGTTACATTTTTTAAAAAAAAATTATTATAAACTAATTCGACCCTCGCGATTTCAAAAAAATTATTTAAAAAATTCTAACCTCGGCGGAAAGAGGTAAAAAATAATAAATAAAAAAAAATTCGTTGATTTCGCGGTTCCTGTTAGAGATAGAAAAAAAAAATTTATATGAAAATTATAAATAAAAATTTTTTAGGGGGGGTAGTTCAAATAAATTTTTCTAAACCAACCGTAAATTAGTTATTAATTTTTAAAGTTGTAGATAATTATCATCTTAACTCAGGCGTTAATCTGATGACGTCGAAAAAAAAAAAAAAACTTGAAACGATAATTGATTTGAATTGGCTTTCCGTGCACGTGGCCAAAAAATAATAACAAAAGCAATTATTTATTGTAAAATTAAATTAACAATTGGATAATAGCTTCAATAATTGATTGATTTGAAAAAGTTTTTTTTTGTTTAAAAAAGGCAAGTTGACACTCTTATATTATAAAGAAAAAAAAATTTTTTACTTGAAAAATAATAACAAAACAAATTTTTTATTGAAAAATTATTATTAAAACATAAATAAAAACTTTGATAATCGATCGATTTCAAAAATTTTTTTTTTGTTCAAAAGGCACCGATTCTTACTAATACATGGTTTGAAGAAAAAATTTTTTACTCAAAAAATTACAATAATTTGATTTGTTTATAAAAAATAAATATTAAAAAAGATCTGGTAGCGTTTGTTTGGGCGTGTGGCCCACGTTACCTTTGAAAATTAAAAATTTTCAATACTTCGGCTAGGGCCGTGTTGAATTTTATTTGTTGAATAAATTTTAATTGTTCATTAACAATAAAATCATTGAAAAAAAAAAAAAAATTATCAATAAAAATAAAAAAAAATAATAAATGAAAAAAATAATAATAAAAAATTCAATACAACGTTTTAAGCCTTCCGGCACCTAGCTTTCGTAGAGCTTTGTAAAGCCATAACTTTTGATAGAATTAACAGAATGACTTCAAATTAGGCTCAAAAAACGTGGTTTTTAAAACTCTAGCGCCTCTCAAGAGATTCATCCTAATTCCAACAGCCAATTTTTTTCTATTTTTAAAAATAAAATAACAAGAATATTTAAAAAATTTTTTTTTCTATTTTTTTATGAAAAATAGAATTTTTTTTGAAAAATGTTTCAAATAAAAATTGTAGAACTTTACCACACATGCTTTTTGAATCGTATACGAAGTATCTATGACGATTTTTTTAAAAGTTAGAGCTTTTTTAAAAAATTACTAGAAACATTTATGATCCATAACTTTTTTAAAAATTGTAGTAGAGACTTCGTATTAGGCTCAAATAATGCGCCTCTTTAAACTCTATCGCCCCTCTAGAGAAAGAGGATTATCGGTTCAGTCACTTTTTTTTTATTTTTTAAAATTTAAATTTAAAAAAAAAAAAAAAATCGATTTTTTCAATTTTTTTCTGAAAATATGTTTTCTAGATCAAAGCTAATTATAATAGGTGATAGATTTTTCAAATACACGTGTTTTAAGCCTAACACGAAGTTTCTATCACCATTTTATAGCACCCCATTGATTATATAAAAAAAACATTACGGCGCAAGCTATAACTCAATATAGAACAGTCGCAGAGGTTTCATATTAGGCTTAAAAAATTTGTTTTTCAAAATTCTACAACTTTTTCAAATGACTTTTTTCTATAAAAATAGTATTTTTCGAAAAAAAAAAAAAAAAAATTTTTTTTTTCATTTTTTTGTGACAAAAATAGCTTTTTCAAAAAAACGACTCAATAGATTATGTTCTTACTATTAAGGGCGATAGAGTTTTCCGAGACGCTTGTTTTGAGCCAAACCCGAAGTCTCTATGACAATTATTTCAAAAGTTATAAACATTATAATTTTTTGGGATATAAATCCAATACTACGGCTGAGCCTTTCGGCTCCTAGCCTCCGTAAAATTAAATTATAACTTCAATAATTGATTGATTTTGTTTTTTTTTTTTTTGTTTAAAGAGAATGGATACAAACTTTATTGTTTATGAAAAAAAAATTTTTACTTGCAAAATAACAACAATATGAAATATTAATTAAAGATTAATATTAAAAATTAAATTATATCTTCAAAAGTTAATCAATTTTGATTTTTTTTTTTTTGTTTAAAGAGAATGGATATTATTTATGGAAAAAAAAATTTTACTTGAAAAATAACAACAATATAAATTGTTTATCAAAAATTAATATTAAAAATAAATCACAAATTCAATTATTGATCAACTTTGATTTTTTTTTTTTTTTTCCAAAAAAGACGGATTCAATTACTTGTTGAATTATTGTTGAAAAATTTTTCTATAATATAAAGAATGACGCGATATAATTTTTAACACCAATCTCGGAATTTTTACCTCAAAAATAACAACAAAAAAAATTATTTAAACAAAAAAAGTTATAAACAAATGCATAAAACCTTTAAAAATTGACTAATAATAATAGTTACTTTAGCGAATTATTCATTCCATAATGGATCGCTTCGTAACCTATGTGAACAAAATTTTTTTAAAATTTCAGTTTGTCGAAATAGTCGCGCGCGTTGGGCATAGGTTTAGTAACTACACTGAAAAAAAAAATTGCTACAGTTTAGCAAATTGTTTCTTAAAACTGTTTTGTCTTAAGGCGAAATGCAAGACGATTCTGCCTTATTTCGGGTTGCCGCGCGCTCCATCTATAGGTCTCTGGTCACCAGAAACTGTTTTGTCTTAAAGCGAAATGCAAGACGATTCTGCCTTATCTCGGGTTGCCGTGCGCTCCATCTATAGGTCTCTGGTCACCAGAGACCTATACTTCGATCGGTAAAACAGATCTATCCGATCGGTAATAGTAATTTAAAGTCTAATAATTTTTTCTGTACGTTTCGCACAGTTAGACTGTTATAATAATATGATTATATCATAGAAATAGATTTGACTATTTTTTGAATTTATTTTTCGGCAGTTTACCGAGAAAATTTTAAAATTTATTTAAGAAATTTTATTTGAGGATTTCAGACGATATTATTAAAATTATAATTTTATTATTATAATAACAAAAAAAATGCATTTACAATAATGACTAAATTACAATTATTTTATTGTAATAATTAGAATATTATTGTAATAATTACTTAGTCAGTATTTTACTGACTGTTTTTTTTTAATTTTATTTGTGCATTTTGCACATTTTTATAATTATTATTATTATAAAAAAAAAACAATTTATTGTAATTGTCAAATGACAATTATTTTATTTTATTTTATTGTCAGTATTTTACTGACTGTTTTTTTTTTATTGAATTTTATTTGTGCATTTTGCACATTTTTATAATTATTATTATTATAAAAAAAGAAAACAATTTATTGTAATTGTCAAATGACAATTATTTTATTTATTTTATTGTCAGTATTTTACTGACTGTTTTTTTTTTTTAATTTTATTTGTGCATTTTGCACATTATTATAAAAAAATTTTTTTTGTAAAAAATCTTAAAGTTTTAATACTGACCTTTTTTTGCTCATCATTTTAATATATGTCAAATAACTAGGTCGACTTTTTCATTATTATTACTATTATTATTAATTTTAATATTATTATTATTATTATTATTGATATTATTACTATTTTTTATATGTTGAATTTTTTAATAATAATGTTTTATTAATAAATTATAATATATATTGACAATATTGCCAAGAGCCAATGACGTTTTTCTTTAAGGTTATCTTGTCAGATAAAGACACAGTTTACATATATATGTTTACTTCATGTGACGTCACGTTTGTCGCAGAATTGTGATACAGCCTTTAATGTCTATTTGAATAATTATTTTATGTAATGTTATTTTTATTTAAATGTTTATTTTATTTATTTATTTTATTTGAATGTATTAATTGAAATGATAAATTTATTTATCTATTTTATTTATTTATACATTATTTAAATGTTTATTGAAATTTTAGTTTTTTATTGAAATAATTATTTTATTTATTTATTTTATTTAAATGTTCATTGAAACGATCGTTTTATTTAATGTTACATTATTTAAATAATAGATTTATTTGATGTACTAAGCATGAATATAAATTCATTACTTGATGGATTATTAAATGAATCAACAACTTTAGCACGTTTTTTAATAGTCATTGTACCATTGTACCATGAAAAATAGGTTTAAAAATTTTCCAAAATTATTTTTTGTTTTTTAATTTTTTGAATTTTTAAAAAATAAAAGTTGGCGCTTCTTAAGAACCATAAAATAGATATACAGTTAATTTTTTAGAATTTTTCAACACGTGGTTTTCGAGAAAACTGGGTTTGAAAATTTTCCAAAATTTCTAGACTCAAAAAAAAATTTTCGAATTTCGAAAAACTAAGAGTTGGAGCTTCTTCGGTAGTGTCTACTTTATTCACAGTTTAAATTTCAAAAAATTTCGTTCATTAGTTTTCGAGAAAACTGGGTTTGAAATTTTCAAGGTGGTAATGCAGAATCGTCTTGCATGTCGCCTTAAGGGGACATGATAGGGCTTAATATACTTGGCTGGCAAAAATTTGGTAATGGCCTAATTTCTGGTCTGCTGAATATATTAGAATTTAGTCAATTTTAGTAAATGAAAATTAGAGTTTAGTAAACAATAGTTAATTTAGTAATTGTTGTTAAAAATAAGACGTATAGTTAGCTGGCAGAATAATGAAAAAATTAAAATGATAACTCTATTTGATAGGAAATTGTTTGATTTAGTAAACAGTATAAATAATTTTAATTGATTATTTTCAATGAATAATTGAATAAATTAATTACCCAATTGCGCAGTAAATCATAAATAAAAAAAATAATAACGATTTTAAGGTTCAACCCAGAACGATATAAGATAGATATTAGAAAGAATAAGATATTTGACCAAGATAGACGTAGTCAAGATGTGTTAAAGTTTTCTTGATCCAGTCTTGATCAAGACGGCCTTAATACAAACAAGTTAAAGTTTTCTTGATCCAGTCTTGACCAAGATAGACTTAGTCAAGATGTGTTAGTGTTCTTGATCCATTCTTGATCAAGATAGTCTTAGTCAAAATATGTTAAAGCTTTCTTGATCCAATCTTGATCAAGACGGCCTCAATCAAGCATATTGATCAAATCTTGAACAATACTTGATCAGGTTTCCTGAGTTAAGGCAACATTGATCAAGTCTTGATCAAGATTGGCAGTCAAATCAAGCTTGCCTTAACAGTTATCGGCTCGGGAATTGTTTTACTTTGCGACATTGCCGTGAACTAACCGCGTATCTCTCTGTCTCTATATTTGATGCAAATGCAAAGAAGCCATATTTGTGACAGCTCATATATTATAATATGTATATAGGGTGAATTTTAATAGGTAGCATTATCCTGACTCAGTATTGCAAGTCGTTTATGTACCACAAAAATACATGGCAACGCCGTAAATAAATAAATTTATTATTATAATTATTTTTATTGATATTTTAAATTGAATTATCCTTATATAAAAAGGACAGTTGTCATCGATCTTCCGAACATTTGATTGGTCATTTTGTTTTCTCTGTCACTCTTACATCATTTATAATTTTTTCGATCTGTTGTTATTTTGAAATAAATAAATGAACTTTTATTTTGTTTATCTCTCTCACTCTCATGTCTTTTTGAATTCTTTTTGTTGTTATTGAAGTCAACAAATTGCTTTGTTTTTTTTCAAATTTTTTTCAGTCTATAAATTTTATTTGACATAAAGAAGACTTAATCGAATACAATAAAAATCATTGATTAAATAATTGTGAATAAATTATTGATTGAATAATTTAAATAAACTATTGGTGGAATAATTATAGTTATAATGAGTGATTTTACAGATTTTACAGCAGACGAAGAAATCAATGGATTTCAAAATTTAGAAAAGAATCTGTAAGTGCATATATGAGTACATTGATTATACAATTTTTTATTTACAAAATAAATAGAATATATATAACCATAACCATATAACCATTAAAAAATAATTAATTACTTTCTTTATAATGTAGTACTGTAACCGGTTTTGTTGATGCAATTCATGGGATAAAATCAGTAAATTCAAATCAGAATAAACTTTTTAAGTTTGATTTAAATAATGATAGTAACACAAGGATGAAAATAATAATGAGGGGTATAATGGCAGAAAGTTGGGAGCCGAAAATTAAAAAAAATAACATCATAGAAATAGTTGGTGGAACTGCAAAAATATCCAATGCTACCTATCGTGATCCAGCCGTTCATCTTCTGGAATTTCACGTTCAAACGACGAGTCAAATAACGATTTTAGGGAATCATAATCCAGATAATCGGGATAAGGGTTCATCAATGACAGTATATCGTTTAATAGACCTCTCACAAGTCATGTTTCAACATGGGAACGTCGGTAATATTAATAATAATAGTAATAGTAATAATAATAATAATAATAAATATCATTTTGTTTAGAATTTGAATGCTATATAAGACAGCCATTCAGGGAAGTCCAATTTAATCGTTCAAAGTGTGGTCAAGGACAAGTGACCGATAGGTTTTATCGTTTAGCTGTGAACATTACTGACTATATCGCAAATGAAAATTTAAAATCTGGTGCATTATTAAAAATACAGAGAAAAATGGACAAAAATAATTTTTATTTTGTTGTAAAAAAAATGGAGGACATAAAAATTATTGGAAATGATCCTACATTAGAAAAAGATAAAATAAAAAAAGGACACCATCCAATAATTGAAGCTAAACGAAAAATTGATGAAATTGATGGTCTTGAAATCGGTAATAATAATAATTTATCTCTAGAAGTGAATGGTGGTGAAGTTGGTGAATCATCCAATTCAGGCTTGCAAATGAAAGTTGAAGAAGAACCCTCGAAAACAAATATTGCAAAAAAAAATTTATCCAAAAAAAAAAAATGCTAAATATAATTTTTAACTGAAGATTTCTGACTTGAAGATTATATAATTTCCATATTAATTTGTTTTGTTTCATAAATAAATATTATTTTAAAAATATATGTCGTGTTGATTTTTTGAGTACTTCATATTAAACTTTTTTTGTTTTCAATTTATTATGAATAATAAAAATATTAACATTATTTTGATTGTGTCATAAGACAGATTGTGTCATTAATTTGTGAACTAATATAATAATATATTACTCGATAATTAAAAACAAAAAGTAAAAGTATATAGTCAAGATTGAAAAGTCAAAAAAAAAAATAGATTATAAATTGTATATTCAAAATCTGGATTTATAATTGAAAGTGTAACCTCATTAAAATAAACTAAGTAGTGTTACTTATTTTTAAAAAAATAATCGTGGAAAATTTATTCATACCAAGTTTTTACCTTGGATATAGTCAAATTTTTTTAATTTGTCTCTCATCTTCTCTGAGCCAGAAAATTGTTGGGAAAAATTGATATGACTCAAGGTTAAAAATATACGTTCAAAATAAAATTAAAGCTTAAATATTTACCCGTAAATTTAAAAGTGAAAATTTCAAATTAAGGTGCATATAAATTTCACATAACATTCTCTGGCTCACAGGGGATGAAACTGAAACGTATATTCTTTTACTTAAAATATAGCTTTAAATTTGTTTGATTTGTCATACTCTCTCACCCCCCCCCTTTCTCTGAGCCAAAGAATGTTGTTCAAAATAAAATTAAAGTTTAAATATTTACCTGTATATTTATAAGTGAAAATCTTAGGTTTATTTTTAGTGTATATAAATTTCACATGACATTCTCTGGCTCACAGGGAGTGTAAGACAAAAATGTATTTTTTTTACTTGAAATAGAGAGTTTAATTTATTTGATTTGTTATACCCCTTCCCCCTCTGAGCCAGAGAATGTTGTTCAAAATCAAATTCAAGTTCAAATATTCACCTGTATATTGACAAGTGAAAATCTTAAATTTTAGTGTATATAAATTTCACATGACATTCTCAGGCTCACAGGGGGTGTAAGACAAAAATGTATTTTCTTTTACTTGAAGTAGAGGGTAAAATTTGTTCAAATTTGCACAAATTCAAGAATTATTAAGATCAACCTAAAAAATGCCTGCAACTAGGGTTAAACGTTCTGTGGAAGATGAAAGAGAATTTCAAAGATTAAAACGTGTGAGAAATACTGTAGCTCAAGCTCAAGAGCGTAGACAAAAACTGGCATCGCAATCAGAATCTGAAAGATTTAATATTCAAGTTGAAGATATTCAAGAGCATTATATTGGAAAAATAAATATTTTGTGTCAACATTGCAGTGCAAAACATTTCAAAGTAGAAGAAGTAAATAATAAAAAAACATTCAATGATTGTTGTAGTCATGGTGAAGTGAATCTTGAACCATTGCCTGATCCACCACGTTTAATAAAAGATTTATTTAACCGTTCTCACAATTTTTCAAAAAATTTCCATGAACGAATAAGATCTTATAATAATGCCTTTGCTTTTGCATCTTTTAATGCGAACTTAGTAAATTTCCATAATCGACCAGGTCCTTATTGCTTCAAAATCCATGGCCAAATATATTATCAAATTAATACATCTTTGTATCCAAGTGGAGATGATATTCCTTCATTTGGTCAACTTTTAATTGTTGATCAGAATGAAGCAACTAACGTTCGGTCACAATTAAACAAAGATAATTTGAATACGGAAATTATTAATGCTATAGGTAATACTCTTTGTGAGGTTAATTTGTTTGCGAAGTCATATCGAATGATGCATGAAGAATTGCAGCAAACAATTAATGAAGGTCAAGAAGAAATGCAATTAATATTTTCTAATAGACCTGGTATGGATGCAAGACGATATAATGTGCAAAAAATAAATGAAGTTGCAGCGATTTTTACTACAACTGCTAATGGAGATATTCCAGAGTCATATGTGACGATACATAATAAAAATACGAAAAAAGTTGAGTATGTTAGTAATATGGACCCAAATGTAGAACCATGGATTTATCCACTGTTTTATCCTTTTGGTACGAGAGGATGGCATAGAGATATTCCGTGTGTTACGAGATCAAAAAGAGTTTCACGTGCTGCTTACATAAAATACAGAATGGCATCTCGAAACGGTAACATATTTTTAATGGGTGGAAGACTGTTTCAGCAATGGGTGGTTGATAATTATGTAAAAATTGAAAAAGATAGAATGAATTTTTGCAGGTTAAATCAAAAAAAAATTCGAGCTGATACTTATCAAGGATTAATTGATCATTTAAAAACTGTTGCAAATGAATCTAAAGTAAATGTAGGAAAAATGGTAATTTTACCATCGACTTTCACAGGATCTCCACGTAACATGCTTCAGTATTATCAAGATGCGATGGCCATCGAAAAGAAATTCGGAAAACCTGATTTATTCATAACTATGACATGTAATCCAAATTGGCGAGAAATTAAAGAAAATTTGTTATTGGCTCAAACAGCTTCTGATAGACCAGACATAGTATCACGTGTTTTTGAAATAAAAAAGAATGAATTAATAAATAAAATAGTGAAAGAAAAATTTTTTGGGGAAATACAAGCATATGTTTATGTTGTAGAATATCAGAAAAGAGGATTACCACATGTTCATGCTTTATTTACCCTAAAACAAAACTGTAAAATTACAACTTCAAATGTTGTGGATAAATATATTTCAGCAGAAATTCCTGATCCCATAGAGAGTCCTAAAATTCATAATATAGTAATGAAGAATATGATACATGGGCCATGTGGTGATTGGTGTAAAAATGAAAAAGGTAACTGTTCTAAAAATTTTCCAAAAAAATTCCAGAATGATACATTAATAGATGAAAATGGATACCCGACTTATCGTCGTAGAAATACTGGTGCTTTCGAACGTGAAAATGGAAATATTACTGATAACCAATATGTTGTTCCTTATGTTATCATTAATTTTTAAATGTCACATCAATGTAGAAATAGTGTCAAGTATTAAAGCAATCAAGTACTTATATAAATATATATATATAAAGGACATGATGCAGCTTCTATAGTTGTAACTAATTCTACTGCTGAAGATAACACTTCATCCATCAACAATATTAATCATGATGAAATTGTGAATCATATAGAGACTCGGTACGTTAGTCCAGTAGAAGCATGTGATAGAATTTATGGGAGACCTTTACAAGAAAAAAGTCATTCTATTACACGCTTGCCGGTACATTTATCAAATCAGCAAACAATAACCCTGAATGATGAAGTAGAAGAGACCATCCATATGATAATGAACCAGCAAACAATGCTTATGGATTATTTTGCGATAAATCAGCGTGATCCGATGGCAAGAATGTATACGTATGCTGAAATTCCGGAACATTATGTTTTCAAGAAATCTTCAGCTCAAAATGGAACATGGCAACCGCGTAAACAACAGTTTAATGTAATAGGAAGAATGTATTCTATTAGCCCAAGTCAACTAGAATTATTTCATCTAAGGTTGCTGCTACTAAAAGTGAAAGAAGCGACGAGTTTTGAAAATATTAGAACTATCAATGGAGTTATACACAATACTTATCGAAGTGCGTGCCTAACATTAGGTTTGGTTGAAGATGATGAAGAATGGGATCGAGCAATGACAGAAGGAGAAGTGTGGATGATGCTAAACAATTAAGACACTTATTTGTACGAATTTTAATACATTGTAGTCCAGTGAAACCAGAAATACTTTGGGAAAGGCATAAAGATTCAATGTCAGATGACTTTAAGAAAAAATATAGTTTATCTCAATCGCATACAAAATTATATCATGAAATAGTTAAGCTTCTTGAAAAAGAAAAATCAAATATCAGTAAATTTCTAACAATGCAATCATTAGAAGAATTTGAATCTCTGAGTAATTTGAATAACGAAGAAATTGTTTCACAAAACCACTCAGAAATAGGTTTGAATCAATACAAAACCTTGAATATAAAACAAAAAATAATAGTAGATGAAATAATGGATAAAGCGTTATCATGTAGAAAAGATAATTTGAATTCATGCTTTTACATTGATGGACCGGGTGGATCAGGAAAAACATATGTCTACAGCACAATATATCACTTATTACGAAGCAATGGAAAAAAAGTTGCTACAATGGCTTTTACAGGAATTGCGGCAATATTACTTCCAGAAGGAAGAACAATGCACAATCTATTTGCAATGCCCGTTCCAATGTATGTTGATTCAACATCAAATATTAAAC